>JAIQCU010000216.1:0-74076 GCA_022114935.1 Leptestheria dahalacensis | reverse complement strand
CTCTTCAATCACCGTCAAGTGTGTGAAACCATAACGCCCACTGTGTGTGCTTATAGCCAGCTCATCCATATGCTCATGTCAACCTGTACAGTCTATAGAGCAATGAAAAAGGGTTCTGGCTGGTGAAAAGTCCATTGCTTATTGCTCGTACACTTTCAAGTGTATAGCTACCCAAAAAATACTGGATGTAGGTCTAGTAGTAGTTAATACAATACTAAAGTTTCGTTAAAATCGGTTCATCCGTTTAGCCACAATAAAATCCTAACTGTTTGAATTTGCAATAATTTTCCGTCCTTCAGGATCCTTTTGTTTTCGACTAGATTCAACTTTGTTTCCGATTTTGTGCGAATCCAGGAGAGTTGAATAGATCGGGATTCGCTTTGCTGTGCTATGCAAGAGAAGTTTAGAAAGTCGAAAAAGAGACGACAGACTTTTGCTGGTTCGAGATCTGCAATGTACCAACACGTTAGGAATCAAGGTACTTTGGTTATCGATATTAGTTTGAACCGATGATTAGTAACGCAGATTGCACATTGGGCATGTCGTGAATGGGCGTACGTCATATACGACTCGACTCGACTTGGTTTTCGCCTCCGAAACTTTGGTCGGATTGGGAAGAATCATTACACCAGGGGCATCGAGTTGGAAGCAGACCCCCAAGAAATACGACTTTGAAGTCGGATATTTACAAGCTCATATCTGATGTAATGTAATTATAAAGACGGTCTGTGTTTGGTATATCGTTGATTTATAGAACACATCGAGTGGTGGGCAACTTTGATTGTACTCTATGCGACTCGACTCAATTTGGTTTTCGACTTTTACAACTTTGAATCTTGTTTAAAGTATTATTTCTTGTTTAAATTGTATTTAATATGTACTTAATTAAATTTGTCTTTATTTCTTGTTTAAAGTATATCTAGAGTTGATAATGGATTGTTTATATAACCAAATTATTCAATATAGTTATAATAGCTTAGTTTAGGACTGTATTCCGTGTATTAGTACTAATATATATAATATTATAGTATTTAGCATTAGTATTTAGTATGTAGCTGAGCTAACACATGTGAGCCTCTGTCGTTTAAGGCTTTCCGATATTGCATTGCTTGACAAGTTCAGGATACTCTATGAAAACCATTCATTCATTATACTAAACCTGCTGCTAACATCGCATCTCCTAGCATTACCAGGTGGTATACTGATTACACACGTGCGGTTTTCGATATAGATTCAGTACTGGTAACAACGGTATTCAGCATTATTATAAGACGACTTATAGTTGCCTATTTTTATTCAGTACCAATTCACCTTTGTGTACTACAGTCTACAGGGAAAAAAAGGTTCTGAATAAAAGGAAACTATGGATCCTTTTGAATTAAGAATTTTATTTTGGCGAAACTAGCAGCACGATTTCAATGAAACTTTACTAGTGTATAAAGCAATACCAGTTGCACACTTGGTATTTTTTTAGCTGTTATATCTTTGGAAACTTGGGTGCCATAAGAGATCAACTTCTTCCCAGCAAGAACCCTTTTTTATTGCTTTATTACATACATACTTAAGATATGGTTGATGGTATATCCAACACCCGGGAAAAATATATAAAATAAATAATATTATATTAATATTATTTAATAGTAATACATAATAAAACTCTCATTGGGTTGACGTGGGGGCTCGGCGACGCCATAGCGTTCAAGTCGCAGACCCGGATGCATATTGTCAGATCCCAACCGGCGCCAGATCCCCAATTCCGTCTATATCTGTCTATCTGACTATCTTTATATCTATCTATCTATCTGTCTGTCTCTCTATCTATCTATCATGCTATGTATGTATCTATGTATCTATGTATCTGTCTGTCTATCTACCCTATCTATCTATTTATCAATCTGTCTGCCTATCTACCTGTCTATCTATCTATCTATCTATCATTCTATGTATGTATCTATGTATCTTTGTATCTGTCTATCTATCTATCTATCTATCTATCTATCTATCTATATATCTATCTATCTGTCTATCTGTCTATCTATCTGTCTATCTATCTATCTATCTGTCTATCTATCTATCTATCTATCTATCTATCTTTCTATCTTTCTATCTATATCTATCTATCTATCCATCTGTCTGTCTATCGGTGTGCCTATACCAGTTAGTTCTGGTGCCGGTTAGGATTTGATAAGATGCGACCCGGATCCGCAGTTACACGAAGGCTGACAGGTAAACTAACTCGCGCATAAGCTCAGGCTAATCCTGGTTGCTTGAGCTATTGCTTACAAGTTAGTTTGTGAATGGTCACGCTTCGCATTGAAATTCAAACCGGAAGAAAGGTAGCTGCTTATCTCGCAGCGCTTGTAAATGCTGTCAGTTGTGTTTTCTTGTGCTCTTGTAATATTAAGCTGTGTGTTCTGGTTTCAGGACGGCCAGCATAACTTAAACCCTCAGTATACCAGTGTAGTTTAAGTCGTAGTTCTTAGTACGATACATGAACACTTATATAAATTAAGTGTGTATTGTAAACGCTCACTTAAAACATATTTCTTAGCATTGTCAGTATGTTTAGTTATCTTCTTTAGGTTATCAACAGTATTAGTATCTGAAGTATATATAATGGTCTGTTTACTTGAATGGTAGATACTTGGAATTCTTGTTATTCAGCAGTATTGCAAGGATTTCAGTGATTCAAGAATACTGACTCAAATCCTGGAGAATTACATTTTGACTGTATTTGTAATTGCTGCTAATCAACAATGTCTCAGCATATTGTTCAGTATGACGAATACTGTTGACTATAAGGAACACTTAAGTCTGCATTTAAAGCTACGCGGTTAACTGGTCGTATACGATGGAGATCAGCACTCTATTCAGCTTTAAATTCAACACTTCTAGTATTTATTCCATACCATGTATTTGTTTACAGATATAGTCAAATTTAACATTACAATTTATTACGTTTAGCACAACCCTGCAAGACCTTAAACAGAGTAGAACAGGCATCCTAGATTTTCGTGCGGTTAAAAGCATTATGCTAATTAACTAATGCAATTCAACTGATTATTAGTATTAATATTAAAGTTACGTAGATGCAAGTTTATACGTGATGTATTTGACGAGTTTATCTCTTGGCATTGTGGCAGCTATTAATATTTGTATTGATATTTGTTTAAATGAATTAATTAACTAAATTTAGCAGTATTAATATTAAAGTAAGGTTATATATATAAATATGTTAAGTGATGTGTTAGATAGATAGATAGATGGTTAGACGGATAAATAGATAGACAGATAGATAGAACGATACTGTAGATTGATACATAGATAGATACATAGAGATAGATAGACAGACAGATACAAAGACAGACAGATAGACAGATAGATCCTACAGTTAATATAACAAATTAAACTAATTAACTAACTAAATTCAACTAAATTTACTATTAATGTTAAGGAAGGTCCTATACAAATATAGGGTTAAGTGATGTATTAGATAGACAGATAGATAGATCGATACCATAGTCAGATACACGGATAGATAGATAGACAGATACAAACATAGACAGATATATATCCTACAGTTAATATAACAAATTAACTTAATTAAATAACTCATTTTTTCAGTATTAATATTAAGTCAGGTTATATACAAATATAGGCTAAGTGATGTATTAGATAGATAGATAGATAGATAGATAGATAGATAGATAGATCGATACCATATTAAGATACATAGATAGATAGATGTATATACGGATAGATAGACAAACATATACAAAGATAGACAGATATAGATCCTACAGTTAACATAACAAATTAACTTAATTAACCAACTCTATTTATCAGTATTCTTATTAAAAGTAAGTTGATATATAGCTATAAGTTATAAGTGATGTACTAACGATAGTACACTCTTATTCAATCGTAATTTTTATCCTTCTAAAAGCTAGTGACACAGTATTATACATCAATTACAATTACAGTTAATATTATCGACATAAAAAGGAATATACAGGTGATAAGTGAGCGTTTCTCTCGATGCAATTATTAGTTTATTTTATTCTTTTAAAGAAACGGGCTTTTCCTTCTTGGCGTTGACGAAGGCGCCTTTTGCGTTTGGCAATTTAAAACGAAAACGGGTTTGGGGCAGTTTGTGCGCCCAGCTGTCTGGTACCGAGAGAAAAGTTCAAGTTCGCCCAGAGCAGCGGGAGACCAGACTCAGACTACGCAGCCCCTTAGGGAACGACTGGAAATAGGCGTCACTTCTAAACCCTAGGCGAATTTAACCGCAGCCGCACGCGTTCCAATTGACCTCTCTCCTCCTTCCCTCATACACTTTTACCGAACATCAAAAGTGTCTTACGTAACATTGAATTTCCCAGCAGTATTTCTAAACCCTAGGTGATTTTAGCAGTACAGTAGTCAGTAGTATAAAACTTGTATAAACCTAGGCGAGCCTAACCTTTTGTAAGGTTCTCATAAAGTTTCTATTGCTAAACCCTAGGTGAATTTAGCTATAGAGGTTATTTGAACCAGAGTAGAGCCAGGGGCACTTCTAAATGCAAGGTGCACTTGACCTAAGGACGAACGCTGTATCCGTCTAGGTTGCTTCCGATCCTAGGTGAGTTAAGCGCTACCTAGTTGTCGGTACCAGAACGTAGGTGAGCTTGACCATAGCTGAGAGTGTTCTAGCTTACCTACTTTTCAAGCAGTCATTCAGATGCTACTTTCAGAAACCTTAGGTGACTATAGCACCATCAGCTAGGCTTCACCTAGCTTCCGCGCTAGAAAGCATAACTCTAAAATCTAGGTGAGCTCAGCGAAAGACAGTTTCAATCCCTAGGCGCGCTCTTCCCCTTGTAGTCAAAACTAGCATGAATCAGCAACAATTTCCGAACTCTAGGTGAGTTCGACTATTGAATAGAAACACTTTGGCTTTTCAGGTCGATGTACAAATCTGGCTGAAAACCCAACTGGATTCAGTTCTATAGTCAACATCGCCTAGGTTTTGCATATGGCAAGCCCTTGATTTGAATATCAGGTTAGTGGATGAGTCATTCACGTAGCACCCACAAGAAGCTATCGTCAAGATTGGGTGAAGAACACTGGGTAATGGGGATTTGGGTGGGGAGATATATGGGGTTAAGCTCGACTAGGTTTTAAACAGTTCTAAAAGGCGAGGTGAAGTGAAAAGAAGCGAGGAAAAAGATGGCGGGGAGAAGAGAGAATATCTAAAAGGGTCAAGAATGCGATCGGACGACGACGTGCTCGTGAGTACGAATGAGCAAAACGCATACCTCATCACCATTAAGCTAAAGCACACAAAAAACTCCTTAATACCCTCATAAATCTCAGTTCTTCTCTATGTCTCTCCCTTCCTTTCAATCCCGCTTTGTTTTTTCCTTTCTGTTCGTTCATCAGCAAGTCGTTATTCCATCGCAGCTTTAAAAGAAAGACGTTAGTCTGCTAATATAGACGGAGGATGCTGCTAATATGCAGCCGTCAATCAAACACATTCTTTATTCTATCAACATGTCGTTGACACTTTGAAGGGCTTATTCGGTAGATCCATGGTAAATCGATCCATAGCACCTCAACACGAGAAACCGTTAGTGAGCCAGGTAAGTGAAGGGTGCTGCTAATCAGCAGCCCGCTAAACTTGGACGCAACCGTATCTGATTCCAGTTTATCGCCTTATTTTCAACAGCCAAGAGCTGTATTTTAACTATATAGTTAGTGAAGTAGATAACATAAAGAAGTAAGCCCAATTACCTGTGCTTTTCAAGGATGGAAATCGTTGGAAAGTCCTTTATTGGAGAATGCCGTTCATCGGTTTTAGGGGGAGAGCGTTAATGAGTAACCTTGTGCCGGACACACTGCAACACTGAAAGCAAGCTCGAGGTACAATGAGTGAAAACAGACGTTTGCAAGAGAGCTTTAAACACAAGCCAAGAGCACATGTTTATTTTTTTCCCCTCTCTCCTCTGGCTGATGGAGCAGGAAATTATGATGTATAAACTCAAGACGAGCACATGGGACCGCCGCTTCTTCTCATTTTATCTCTTTCTCTCTTTCTTATTCCTTTTTTTTACCTCCTCTTCTTCTTCATCTTATCGCATATCTTCTTCACTCCTTCCTTTTTGTGTTTGTCAGGCAACAAAGGAAGATTTACGATTTGTTTTTAACTCGGTGACTATATCCATGTAATTTTTTGCCGCGCGATATATATATGATGTAATCATAAAATGCCACGGAGGAAGAAAAAAGAGATTGAAGGGGGGGGGGGAGGGGGGAGGGGGAGAAAAAAAACTTTTATTTGCCAAAAGCTGAGGTCCCTGCAAAAACGCTGACATGACAAGAATATTAAATGAGTCTTTTTTGGTGGGTGCTTGTGCGTATGACCGAGCTATTGCAGGGAACAATAAAATGAAATACTTAAAAGATAATGTCTTCTTTAGGACGAGTTTAAAGGCACCGCAAAAGCCCATACGCTCACTAATTCCTTGTAATAAAAGCGAACGGAGGAAATAAATTAAAAAAGTAATATTGCTTTTAAAACCAAACGAATATTTAAAGTTAAAAGCCAAATATGAAGAATGGGGAATCTAGAATTTTAAATAAATATATAAATATAACTCTTGTGCGTCGGCGAAATTAATAAAAAAGCGAACTGGCAACGCTGCAGTTCTTTTCCGAAAAGAATCGTCTGCCTGTATTCAAATAATAATTTATTAAAAAATAAACGACTTTCGAGCTACGGCGGCCAATTTAAACTCCGCAGACAATGTCAAATAAATTAGTGGTAACATATCTTGTTTAAAATATTCTAAAATCGTTCTATTGCAGTTTTGTAGAAGCCTTTTTGGTTTGTTTGTATATTCTTTACTTTCTTGTTTGTTGTTTGTACTTTGTTATGTAACACTGTAACCAGGAAACTTTGTTTTGTATTTGTTTTGCTTACATAGAAGAAATTAGGTTCGATGCTGACAATAGCAACCGGTGGGACTTTGGTTTTTGCGGGAGTATGCACCTGCACCGGGAACGAGAACTTTTACAAAGACGTACTGATGCCGATCGCTCACAAGTTGGACCCCGAGCGGGCTCATCGACTCGCAGTATTTGCCGCAAAGCATTCACTGGTGAACCAAAGGAAGAAGAAGGATCACGACACACTTGTAAGTTAAATAGTTATGCCTCTGACTCCCCTACTAAACGAAACATTTTGTATGTGTAGCAATCGAGACTTTGGGAACTGTCGTTCGAGAATCCGGTAGGTATAGCAGCAGGTTTTGACAAACATGCTGAAGCCATAAACGGACTGCACAAGATGGGGTTTGGCTTTGTGGAAATCGGCTCCGTCACACCGCTCCCGCAACCGGGCAACGAGAAACCTCGAGTATTTCGGTTGACTGAAGACGCTGCCGTCATAAATAGGTTCTAAACAACAATACATTGTAATATGTAGTGGTTATATAAAACTGTGAGTATCTTGACAGGTACGGCTTCAACAGTGAAGGACACGACGTCGTTCTCCACCGAGTCGCCCGAGCAGTCGAAACAGAAGAACGGCCGGTCGTAGGGGTCAACCTAGGAAAGAATAAACTGTCCGAAGATGCTGTCCAAGACTACGTTGACGGGGTCAAGAAATTTGGTAAAGTCGCCGACTACCTCGTCGTCAATATATCCAGTCCCAATACTCCAGGACTGCGTTCCATGCAGAAGAAGAAAGAGCTGGAGACACTCATATCGAAAGTTGTGGAGACCAGGAACCAATTAGGGATTCCGAAGCTTCCGCCGCTGCTGCTAAAAATTGCGCCAGACTTGACCGATGAGGAGAAAAAAGACATTGCTGCCGTCGTACTGCAGGAAAACGTAACGTTTCGTAAATTTTATGAAAGATTCTGGACGTTGATAGATAGCCCGGCGGTCCGGCCTGGCCGCGGGATTACCCTGTCACTCCGTTTGCCCTTGTCGTGCGCGCACACTTGGAATTTTGCCAAGCGGAAATTACATTATTAATCAAATCTCCGTTTAATTCAGTCGTACCAACTCTTGAATATTTCGTCATCATCTAAACTTTCACTTCTTCGAGTTGATTAACTAGCCAAGTTAAACCCTCGAAATTATATCCAGCAACTCCTATGTCCCCTGTACATTTGCCATTGTATTTTATCAATCTGTTTTATAGATAACATACAATTATTTATAATTACTAATTAAAGTTTTCAATTGGAATTGCAATTTGTAGTGTCGAGTGGACGGACTGATCGTTAGCAACACGACCACCTCGCGTCCGGACGGACTGACCAGCGCCGACCGGGATCAAGCGGGCGGACTCAGCGGACTTCCCTTGAAACAGCTGTCGACCAAGTGCGTGGCCGACATGTACCGACTGACCGGCGGTCGAATTCCGATCATCGGGGTCGGTGGCATTGCCAGCGGACAGGACGCACTGGAAAAAATCCAAGCCGGCGCCAGCCTTGTTCAACTGTACACGTCTTTTGTCTTCCAGGGACCTCCAGTTGTGAAGAGAATTAAACGAGAGCTTGATGAGCTATTGAGGTGATACCATTAGATTTTTCCTCATCTCGTTTTTTTAAAAAATACCCAAAGCTCTGATAACTTTAATTTTTAAATGTAACTATTTTAGTTTGTACTCTTTAATTAATTAATAATTATAATTGTATTATTATTATTACCAGTATGATACTGAATTTAACGAGAACTTGATTCCTCATCTCGTTTTGAACCTAAAGCGCTTTTTAAACTTAAATTTCAAGTTATATTTTTTTTTTACATTTCTGGTGTTTGGGTCTAATTTTTGTTATTTTTCTTTTGCAGAGCTAACGGGTACAAATCTGTCCAGGACGCTGTAGGATCCAAAAATGAAACCATTGTCTCCTAAGAGCAGTCAAAGCCCCAGAGGGTCAGTCCAGTCAATAAAAAAGCGTAACATAACTCATTTCTACTTAATTTTTTTCTTATTATAGTTAAACGTCAATGAATTTCAATATCTCCACAAAGTTTATTTATTTCTTCTTTTTTTCATCTTCCAGTTATTTTATTTTTTGCCTTTTTGAAATGGGGTGCCTTGAAGCGGCCAAAAATGACATGTAAGAGGAGACAAAACTGATAAGAAAAAAGGACAAGTAAAATTTCTCGGGTTTGCATGACAACCGAAATTTTTTTTTATAAAGAACTGAAAAACATAAAAGTATTTTAAGAAATTCAATCTGCCGATGCAAGACTTGCAGGGCGAAGGAAAGGGGGGAGGGGGTTGAATTGAACTCAAAAAACTGCCCAAAAACAGAAAATCCTTCTCTCGTCCATGAAAACATTTGCGAGGATCAAAATTCTTGAGATAATCCAAACCAACGAAGAAATTTAGAGGAAAAAAAATTCCACCAAAAAATTGACAGTTACACAAAATCACACACTTGACACTTTGCAAAATATCGAACGACATTGGGGGTTGCAAAATCAATGAATTACTTAATTAATTAAAAAAAATAACTAATAAACAATGCCCCAGAATGAACCAGTGAACAACAATACTCTGGCGAATCTAAATTATTTCCTTTTTTTCTGTTTTTTACCTTCTAAGAGAGAGAGGAACAATTATTGCTGATGAACTGAATTGCAAAATTCAGAAGAGGGGTGTGGGAAGGGATAGGGGAGTTTGGCGACAGGGCGCCAGTGGCACATCATCGCACACACTTTCCTAAAAAAAAAATCCGATAGTTGCAACAAAAAATTCAAATAATTACTAAAAAGTTTTAAAAATTTAAGAGGAGGGAGCGAAATTCAACCCAGTGGAGTTCTTTTCCAGTCGCCCACTCTGAAATCTACTACTGACAAGAATAACACACAGTCTAGTGAGGAGGGGCTCGATAAGGGTTAGTCCACTGACAGAGGGTTAATAAGATTCCGGTTGTCTTTTTTTTCAAAAGAGATAGACAGATAGAGAGAGGGGGGGGGGAAGAACTTAAATTTAAGCGTTTTTTTTCTTATTTTGGGTAAGGCACTGCTGACAGAGGGTTAAAAAAGGGCAAAAGGGGGTGGGGGGTGGGAGAAACTGTATTTGTTGGTTAAATATTTGCATTGCTTGGCAAAAAGGCAGGAAAAAAATAGTTTTCTTTCTCAAAAAGACGAATAGAAAATAAGATATGGCCATTTCTTTGTACCGAAAAATGATTCTTGAATATTGGCAGAAGAAACAAGAGTTTACAGCTTTGGGTGTCGAAAAACTTTGGAAATGATGATTTTTAAAAAAATTGACGAGTCGGGTTATTGATGAAAGAGATAAAATTTGAAGGGAATATAAATTCCCAGGTTGAAAATAAGGTCATCTTAATCATATCGAAAATGTCAAACCTCTTATTACAGTTTTAAGAGGATATTTTCGATATGATTATGATTTTTTCCTTCTAAACCTGGGAATTTGAGGCCAAGCTTTGCACGAGAGTGTGGGTTGAAGGGAGGGGGGCTGAATTCCCATGAATGAACGAACCTCCACAAAATTAATTTCGAACAATAAAAAATAGGGTAGGAGGAAACACTTTGGTAGACATTTTCGGTATGAGGGAAATTCGTGGGCAGTATCATGTTCAGTACAAATCTCTCTCTAAATTTCAGGAAACTGATTTGAACAGAGGAACACGTATATACCTTTCTTATCCATGAAACGGATACTAACACAACCGTCTGTATTTTTTTAATGAAGATAATTAGGAAAATAATAGAAAAGGATGAAATAGAGGAACAAAATCCGACTACAAAACTGCCACTTTTTTCTTTTCCAGAAAAAAAACTCAGTAAGTTATGGGCTGTGAAGATAGAGAATTAAAATTGTTTCCAAAAATTGCCTCGACAAGTCGCGCCACGAAGGTTATAACATTTCGAAATGAAAAAAAAATCATTCTGCCCACTTTGCTTTTTGTTTCTTTTTGTTCGATGTTTCAAATTTCATTTTGGTTTCTCGGTTGGTTGTTGGTTGAAATTGGGTTTTGCCTTCCTTTTTTTTCCCCGTTGAAAGAAAATGCGCGGTGTATCACAAGAGTTCACAAAGAGGCGCAGGATCGATTCTCGTCGACGACTTTCTCATTTCGTTACCTTTTTTCTTCTTCTGCGAAAAATTCTAACAAACTTTTAATTCTGATTTCTTTCATTTTGTTTGTGTGTGTAAACGGGTGATGTGTGCAAAGAACGAGGAGAAACAAATTGCACTTGAATACTCTTTCCCTCTTTTTCGTTCAAAAGTTCGTTTGTGTGTGTGTGTGTGTAAGATTCGCGTTCAAGTCCGCGCGATAAAACAGCAGCTCTCTCCAGTTTCAACTCCAAGAACAGAATCACTGATAATTGTTTTTTTCTTCATAAAGATAATTCACTGCACAATACAACAGGCCTGTCCCATTTTGAGACGTTTCATGCGATCCTTATCCGTCGTCGTCGTCGTCGTCGTCGTCTTTTTCCCTGAGCGCAGAATGTGGGCCGCCCTGAGGGCCTGCATCGTGCGTCTCCACGTGCCACGTTTCGAAGAGTCCTGCTCGGATTTGTTAGCAGGAATCGTTTCCAGTACAGGTTCGGGTGCTTCTTTTGCGATCCTGGAAGGATCTTCTGAGGATTGGAGTAGTTCTGGAGCCTGTGGGATCAAGGCATCTTTCTCGGTCTCTTCGTCGTCGTCTTCTACGGTGATGCCCAGCTGGTAGTACTTGGAGAATTTGGAAGGATCGCAGACGGTCTGGTCCAAATAGCATTCTTCGGGCTGCTGCTCTTCGACTGGAGGAGAAGGCGGACACTCAAGAGGGAGCGGGTCTTGAGCGGCTGTCTTCGGGTTAGCTGATTCGGAACCGACCCTTAGTTGTGGACCATCCGATAACAAATCACTGGATGGTGCAGTACAAGGGTCGGTCTCCCCGTTTTTTGGATGCTCGACTTCTTCCAGATCGTCGTCTTCCGACTCGATTTCGCTGATAAGGGCCTCGGTGTTTGGGATGAGCTGCTGTTCCACGGGAGCCGATTCCAGCCACTGAGTTACTGCTGTGGTTATGGAACCGGCTTGAAGTACTGGAACTTCTGGAAGTTCAGTTTCTGAAATGGCTTCTGGTTTTTCAGGTTCCAGTTCTCCATGGCTCGACTTGCGGGATGTTATTCCAGAATTGGGTTCGCTCTCTTCCATGATGACGGTCTTCCAGAGTTCCTCTGGAGGATCCAGGTTGCCCGGTTCGAAGGAGTCGAAATCGGCCTCAAGTTCTGGAACGCTGTCCATAGGGAGAACGTATACTGGAACCTGTATTTCCTGTTCTGCTTGTTCTGGAAGATCGTGGACATCCTGGACAAAAAGGGCATCTCCAGAAGGTTGCTGAACTTGCTCAAGATGCGAAATGATAATCTCTTCCGGAACGTGTTCCACAGAAAGATCATCTACTGGAAACTGAAGCTCTTCTTCTTGATATCCTGGAACAGTCTGAGGTTCTACAGAAGGTACTTCTTCGGGTTTTTCGAGAAATCCTTCGTGGCTCTGCAAGTCTGTAACATGTTGTTCCAGGATAATCTCCTCGGGAAGATCTTGCACTGGAACTTGAGGTTGTCCCAAAAGTGGCACAGCCTCTAATGCTCCGCTTTCCTGTCCTGGAACACTGCAATGGTCTTCACCAGTAGAAATTTCCTCCAGGACTAATTCTAGAACAGCTTCAGACGTTCCCTCGGGAGTAGCCTCATTTACTTGCAGAGGATCAATAGGATCCTTACTCAGGATTACTCCAGTTCGCTGCGGAGCAAGGTGAAGATCTTTCATAACAGCAGGTCCTTCCATAACCGAGTCTTGACAAACTTGGAAGGCTTCTCCTACAGTAACTTCTTGTCCAGGACAATCTGCTACGGTAGGATCGATCTCTAACGTTCCAGACTGCTGTTCAGGATCTTCTTCTGGAAGAACGTCATCCTTCACATAGGTTTCTGGAGAAGCAGGAGGATCTTCGTGTAGAATCGATTCTTCTCCAGGTTCTTCTGGAACATCTTGGGAACCTTCAGCATTGTTAACATCTTCCAAAGTTTGTTCGGGCATCTCTTGGACATGTTCAGTTGACTCTGAAGCTTTTCCATGATCTTCTGGAAGAATTGGAAGTTCTTCGATTATAGCAGCGTCTTGTTCAGTTTCCTCCCGAACGCTTGGTTCAGTGTGTTCCAGTACAGCCTGTTCCAGACCAAAGATTTGAGCATTTTCCACAGCTTCCTCAGCAGCAGTAAGATCAGTTTCTTCTTGAGCATCAGCTAATTCGTCATCATTGGACAACTGTCGAGACAGCGATCCTTCCAACGAATCCTTAGAGCAGCAGTCTGATGGATTCTCCAGCTGAGAAGCCACCAAACTGTCCGTTTCCATCGACTTGCAACTGTTGGTTGATTCGGGACTATTCTCCCGTTCGTTCGCACTCACTTGACTCGACTGGTAAGACTGTTCATCGAAGACTAGGTTATCTTTTACGTCATTGATATTCACTCCACTAGAGGCTTTGTCGTTCGCCTGTTCCTTGTCCTCTGCAGGCTCCGAACTTACTTCCGATCCTTCGTCAATAACCTGGATAAATAAGGTGAACAATAGTTATACTTTAGCAGCTAAGAAGTACTTAGTGAAGAATCCATCATGCAGCTTCGTAAAAAACCCATATCCCCGACGGTTAGTCTTTCAACTGACACACAAAAATAGTTAGTTTCCAGCTGACACATTCACAAACACCCTGCGGGAAAAAGATCCTTGCTGCACAAGGGACATAAAGGCAGGCGATGAGGCAGGCTACTTTTTTTGGTATTATTTTCAGGATTCTCAATGGGCCAAGCAAAAAAAAAGAAGAAAAGCAGCACTCGAAGAGACATTCATTAGGAAGAGTTAAGATTTTGAATCTTTTCTTTTGTTTGGTTTGTCATTTTTTTGTGTTTGTGTCTATGGCTGTTGTACCCTTTCAATTTGCTGCTCGATATTGGATTTCCTCTTCTTCTTTCGTTTCTTTCGCCTGCCCCATGTCGCCGCCGTCGAAGCCGCCACAGCCGCTGGTTTCGATTCGCCCTTGGGTGACGGTGGGTGCCCAGTTGCTGATGCTGACGATCCCGGAGCCTCGCTAGTAGGGCCTGGTCTCAAGCAATTGCTGTGGGGCCCACTATTGGACCCTGAAAACGTTTGGGGCAGCGGGGTTTTAATATCTTTTCATCGTTCGCTTTTCATATTAAAGAACGGGGGGGCTGAAAGGAAAGACAAGCTGCTGAAAACCAAGCGCAGAAAGTTGTTGCTGTCCGTTATTTCGTCGTGGAAAAGGGCGGGCGAGCAAGGCACAGTAGGGGAACACCACTCGGAAGAGTCTACATTGTTTCGTACTTTTGCTGGATTGAGGTGTTAGATCCAGTTCAATTCAAAAGAATCTAAGAAATGTAACAAGATGGCGGATCTACCATCGTGAGCTTAGTAAATTGGCCGCTAGATGGCAGTATGGTCTCGTCTACAGTTGAAATTCAAGTTCCCGCCCCATTAGTGGAAATGAAAAAGAACATTTGGATTGTAAGGAGATTTATCAAACTTACCGGTAGAATAAACAGCAGGGGCTACTGCGTACCCAGGGCAGATGTAACCGGCTGGAGGCGAGGGGTAGGTCAGCGGTGGCGCCATCTTCTGGTGCTCGGGTGAACTCCGCGTGTCGGGTTCGGTCTGCGGGGAGGCCGGGCCCTGCGACGAGGGTCCCGTGCTGCACGGACTGCAGCCCTCCGAATCGACCGTCGTGATCGAGTTGGACATGGACGCTTCACCGCTTGTCTCTTGGCTGCTGCTGCAGGCCTATTTCATGACATTAGCACTTGTAAAATTTCATTCCTAGTTTTATTCAATTAGTATTACATCTGAATGATATTGGTTAAAATAAAATCTAGGGCTAGACATAGTACATCTTTACAAATCAAGTCAGAATAACTAACTAAAGATATACTAGTGAACGTGGAAATGATATTATATCACTAGAGCGCAGGTAAAAACTAAACAACCGGAGTTTACGTAAAACAAGAATTAAGAGTTAGAAAACCGAGAGCTGCGTTGTTAAGGTTACGCAATAAATTAGCGTCGACTAATAGTGTCTTGAGAGGAGAACCTATAGGACCAGAAGAATCGTAAGAAAGAAAAAGGAGAGAGAGAAAATGAGGGCGAGTGCCATTATTTAGCAGAAGAGGACAGCTCAAGTAAGTCATTAAAGGAAGAATTAAAACAAGGAATTAAAAGGAAAGAAAGAAAAGGCTATTTACAAGAAAACGAAAAGATAGAAAAAGATAGAAAATTAGGAAGGAAGAAAAAGCAGCTCTCTACCGCTTTTGACTGGCAACTAATAAAGAGAGGAGCTTGGGACTTTGTACGGAAATTCCCGGTAAAGAATTCACTAACAAGCTAATTAAGTAAATACTGCTTAGTAATGGCAGCTTTATTTCTACAGAATTTAAGACATCCTTTAATTTTAAAAAGATATAATAATCATACCTACTTAGTGAAGTACTTACTGCAACATTATTCGGAATGATACTTGCGTGAATTACCGAAAATTGAATGAAAATTCCAGAGTAGTGCAGTTACGCAACTATTGCTGTCATTCATAAAATCAAGGTTATATCAACTAAGTTATAACCTCAGAATTTGAAATGTTACATATCGATATTATACCAGAACTATCAAAGTATTAAACACAAATAGCGATAATATTATCATTCTGACTTCAATATATGACGAGACCCCATGTGATAGTGCAGCTTGTATCGATTGGTTTAACGACTAACTGGACGATTGGTTATGCTAATGGAAACGTTTTGCCCGTAATGATAGGGTAGGGGAATGGTGAGAAACCTGCGATGATTCCACCGAGTTCCTCCTGCTGCTCTCGACAACGTCCAGCGGCTGTTCCAGCGGGTAAGCCATGGCGTAGTAGTAGGTCATCCCGTCCGGGGGAGGCGGCATCCCGTACCAGTCCACCGGCTGTACCGGCAGTGGCATAGCGGCCAGCATGGGTCCACCGGGGTACGCCGGCTGCAGCAGAAACCCTCCGGGGTACATGGGATTGTAACCGCCGTAGTAGTCGAAGGCAACTAAGGATCATTATAAACATCGATTATATGGATTGCATCTTTTAGGCTAACTAACTTTCATAATAGTTAATCACAATATGCTAAGGTATGATTCAACAGTATAGGACAATATGACCCAGAATTGAGTCATCGTGATTCAACTATTGACGTAATGAGTTAATATGAATCGTAACGCTAAACTTGTCGTGACAGTCTCACTGTTTCGCAACTTCAGATCTGCGGCTTTCTGCCAGTGAACTTGCAGATTGTTTACTAACGCGGACATGTCGTTGACATGTCGTACAGATTAAGTTCCTAAAGATGTACTGTTATGCTGAGAGTACTGTTGACATGAAGCTGTGTATGCCAGTGAAGACAGGCACTGCCATATACTCTCTCCTTGGGTACAGATGTCTACATGTAGTGATTAAGTTGTTATTAAGCGGACCGGGGGCTCTCAGTTTTGACGGCAGATGCGCAAGACGTGAAAGAAGATGAACGGCTTTACAGGAAAGATGTTGTCCAAGCGAGAATCAATAAAGCTGAATATTGGCTCATATGGCGGAGCCGGCGATCGATACGCTTTTCACAGATTCTCCCGCAAGAACCAATGTCGTCT
The DNA here is from genome assembly GCA_022114935.1 of Leptestheria dahalacensis. Lineage (NCBI taxonomy): Eukaryota > Metazoa > Arthropoda > Branchiopoda > Diplostraca > Leptestheriidae > Leptestheria > Leptestheria dahalacensis. The sequence goes on along the minus strand of JAIQCU010000216.1, from coordinate 57,368 downwards.
TGGTCCCCATGTTGCCGGGATCTCTTTCAATCAAAGTACCTCTTTTTTGAAGAAGATTAAGAGCTATTTAGAAGCTCTATATCCCCAGCAGTAATCTGAATCGAGTCATTCGTGAATCATTTGTAATTCTGCTTTGACTCTTATGTACTGTAGCGTTAGATGGAATGCTGGAACGAAGGTACGATAGGTTTATGCGATTCGGCATCGTTTCCTTTGCACGTTAAACCACAATGTCGGTTTGTGTGTGTCATTAGGTTTTGCACGTCCTGGTCGTTGGTGTTTGTCGACGGTGTCTATTATTGGAAGAAAATGGTTTCCGTGAGGTTATTAGCGTCGCTCATTTACTTGGCGAACACGATAAATAACCAAGCGCCACAGCGCCGCGCGTCTTGACGTCTCTTCCTCTTTTGTCTCGGCACAGGTCATCTAGGTCAACTGCGAGACTTATTTATACTAGGCTACCTCAGAGAGAGGAGGAGGAGAGAGAGAGAGAGAGAGAAAAAAAAAAAGAGTAACCGACGTCTGGGGTTACACTCATTAAGATGTTTTCTGCCAAGAGGAATTTGTAAGTCAGGACAGTAAAAATAAATTTAACAAAAATACTGACGTCTTCGAAAGATGTTAGTCTTTAAATACAGTCGTCAAGTTAAAATGAAATAATTTTTCGATATGATTATTCAGAGTTTTAATTAAAATTGATAATAGCGAAAGAGTTAAGTTAAAAAATAATTATCAAAACTGGCAACGCTGTATGGAAAATTATGTTTGAAAACCGTTGCAAATGGTATAAGATTCAAATGTACATTATTACTTATGCAATTAAACTTACAGCCTTAGCCTGATTAGATTTTCATAATCACTTAAATATCGATTCAAGATGGAGGTTTGTTTATATTAGAAACTGGCAACGCAGCGCTCGGGTTTCAGGTCTAGCAGACGTAAAAAGAAATGCTGTCAGTGAAACTCGGAATCCTCCGGGTTGACAAGTGGCGCTATTTCCGTTACGACATTCTCTTATCATCTCCCAGGATTTTCTTGTGGGTAAACACAAACATCGAAACGTTTCCCCGCTTCATTACTTACCCGGATAGCAGAACATGGGGTTGCTGTCGTAATTCTGAGACGCCGCGTCCGGACTTTGAATCTCGCCGGTCGTTGACGATGCGTCGCCCGTTGAACCGCCATCGCCTCCTTCTACAAAAAGGAAAAACCATTGTTTATAAATAGCAACCATAAAGTTAACCAACCATTATTCTTCAATTAAGATGGAATTGTATCATTACTGCGAGGTTAATCGAATCAACTCGTGTCTCGTCTTTCCAATATCGGGATGTCGAGTGTTAAGTTCAGTGATTCAGCACAGCTAATTTAACTTGATTTCCTTTATAAGTATTCTCGAAACAGATAAAACGTCGGACTACGGCACGCAGCGAGAAGGGCAACTTTTAATTGAAAGACGGTTACTGGGCATCAAGCTGCCAATCTGGACGGACTTATGGCGAAAGAAGTCGGGCTTTATCGGGAAACGACTAGTCGTTTCCTAAGATAACCTTCTTCGCAAGGAGTCAACCTGATGACGTGAAAGTTACGTTCGACTTCTTGAAAACCAGCAACGGGTATATCTCTATGCGTGTAAATACCTATATGTATGTATGTGTATATCTCAGTACTTTTAAAAACTGACAGCACTGAAATTAACGAGTCATAAGAAGAACAAGTTGATTCACGATGAGTCCTATTCTTAGGGTTCCTTGAAATTTTGGCAAGGGGCTTTGCATTTTCTTTTTCTAATTTCTATTTTTTGCAGGGGAGGGGGCTATAGGTCTTGGTAGTTTGTGGTACGGCAGCTACTTGACTTGCAGCTCGGCATGGTGCCGTGTTTTATGTCTGGCACTTGTCTTGCTTCTCTTGGCCTTGCTTCTAAACAGCAGCAAAAGTACAATCTTCAATGCTGGAAATATGCAAGGAAAAAGCCACGAGGAAAAACAAAGTCGTAAAAAGTAATAGTAAGAAGACAGAAACGGGTAGCGACAACAATATAGACAGGAGAATTGATAAACAGCCATTAGTAACACGACAAGAAAGAAACAGGTTGTCGAATTACGTAATAGTTGCAAGAATGTAGTACATTTGAAACTGTAGTACTGAAATTAAGACTTTAAGCTGTTGTGGTTTTAATTTTAATGCATAGAAATTGATTGCTTCCTAACATGGTTGTTGCCTTTTGCAGGTCGCTGAGCCATTTTTATATATATTGCCCTCTCTCCTTTCCGGACGGTTGTTGTTCTGCTTCAGCGATATGATTTCTGTCACATGGCACTCTCCGGGACCAGCTTTATATTTTTAGACCTTCTGCTTTCGCTCATCCCCTGGTTGCACGGACCGGCCAAACGGGGTTGCAGACTTTTAACGCGCAACACAGGGTTCTTACCCTTCAAAGTAAAGGATTTCTCTCCTCCTAATCTTATTTGATTTTGTATTATATTTATATAAATTAATTTTGGCCACACTTATATTTTATGGAATCAATCGTCATGGATACTGATTATTCGGATGAAGTTTTGTACAAGAGTTATAGTTCTGGGTAGCCTGGAATAGTATCGCCATGGAACGCCGTGGCTGCTGATGGGGTTATTAAATTCTCTGATAATTGAAAACTGAAAGGCGTTAAAGATGAGTTGATTTGGGATAAATTCTATTTCTTGTCGGGCGGGCCAAGAAAAATACTAGAAAAACAAGGATCGTTTTTTTCGTTCTCCTTCAGTATCATGGAATGGCATCCTGGAACGCCGGATGCCGATAGATATACTAATCACTGGAACCTATTCTCTTATCTTTGATTATTACGCATTAATTGTCAGGCTATAATCATTAACTAGTAAATAGTATTATAGGAAGGTTATTGTAAGTTCTATGTTATCAAGTTATGAGAGGGATGACTTTGCACAAATTAGGTTATCGTTCATCGGCTTGTTATCTCGGACTACATCGCCAGTTTTGAAAGAAAAGGGACGGGGGGTAGAAGCAATTAAGACTAACTAGCAAGCAACTAGTTAGCCCTCCTGTCACTGAACTTTTAAGACTATCGGACTAATTTATCGCTCGGTAAACCCCCTCCCCCGCTCCTCTCAACCAGGTGCTATGGGGTTTCTGCAAGATTCCCTTGGCTTCTTGGATTTTCATTGTAATTTAATCTAATCTACTTTTATTTTATTCAATTAAGTTATATTGCAAGTTTGGAATAAAAGTAATTACTTAGTTTAATAATAATTAACTAATTATTATTGACAACGAAAAGTTCTGTTAGTTAATTTAATGACTCATTTTAACTCAGCAATCTATTTCAAACTATGGACTCAATCTTTGTGAATCTCTAAATTGAATCCCTAAGAATCTTCATTGGTTTTTGGCAGCGAATCAAGGATTCATTCCGATAAGAATCTTGAAGAATCGTACACACTTTCAAGGATTCTGTAAAAGTATCTTTCAAACTGCTAGTGATATTCCCAAGAATCTCTAAGAATCTCTTAAGATTCTCCCAGATAGCGAGTTGTCTTTTTCAAACATAGCAAAGAGGGGTGCCACACGATAAACATGTTTACACCTATGAACTTCCGCTGTATATCTTGCGTCACCGCCCTTGAGAATCTTTCAAGAATCTCTCCGGAATCGTTTGGGAATCTTGGGCTTCTATTATTGACGGGTCGTCCACCTCTTTCACTGATCGATTGTTTAATCAGCAATTGTTCTCAGGGAGGTAACCGAGGTAGCCAAAAGTAGCTGGAGGGAAGGAGAAAAGGTACCAATCTTTCAAGAATCTCTCCAGAATCGTTTGGGAATCTTGGGCCCTTATTTTGACGGCGTCGCTCACCTCTTTCACTGATCGATTGTTCAATCAGTAATTGTGTTGAAGGGGTAGCCGAGATAGTAAAAAGTAGTTGGATAGGGAATGAGAAAAGGTACCACAGTGTTGGCCACCCCGACTGTCCCCAAGTTGATTGATGGCCGGACCCAGAAAACAGCAAAAAACAAACAACCAACCGAGGGACACACCCAAATCCTAGGGACCGATAACGAGGGAGACGGAAACCTTTTGACTTCAACCGAGCTTTTTGGAAGAAATTTCCTTTTAAAAAAAGAGGGGTCACTGGAGTCGTGGTATTGTAATGATTCGCGGTTAAAGTCTAGTCATTGTACGGTCAAAATCTAGTTATCTTCCGATATAAAACCTACTGATTCACATATACTTAGAAGAAGAGAATCGAATGAAATGAAAGTAGTGAAAAATTAGCGGGTTACATACTGAAGAAGAGAACGTGAGTCATTTTAGAATCCGGAATTAAGATTTAACGACGATTTTCATGACTCACACTGTATTGAGTCAGGATCGTTTGTGAGTCACACTCAAATGAGGATTATTATATAAATTGTATAGCAAATATACAATCGTGAGGTATATAGTTCAATTGTATAGTGGAAGATATGATAGATAGTATAGTATGGTAAATATCAAAAGTATATGGATAGTATATTGTACATAGATCGTAACTAGACAGATAGATGGGTAGATAGTATAGTAGACAGTACAGTGTAATATGGATATTGATATAGTGTATAGGTAGTATGGTTTAAGATAGTATGCTAGATCCTATAGTATACTGTACGAATAACATAGTATACGTAGATCGTCTAAATAGATATATGGATAGATTGTATATAGATAAGTGTGGTAGATTGTTTTGTATAACGTATGGGTAGTATACCACATAAGTTATATAGCACATAGATAGTATGCTAGACAGGATGGTATAGTACATGCATAGTCTAGTGCATAGATCATCTAGATGTATGCATAGATAGATTGTATAGTATATAGATGAGTATGGTAGATGGTATAGTATAATATATGGGTAATATGCTAGAGGAGATAGTATAGTATATAGATCGTACAGTATAGATAGATGGATAGACTGTATAGTTCAGTATCCAGATGAATAGGTTAGATGGTATAGTATACTAAATGGGTAGTATACTATACAAGTAATATAGCATAGATAGTATGGTACAAGATCGTGTGCTAAATACTATAGTATAGCATATGGATAGTATATGTATGTATAATAGTATATAGAATAGTATAGCATGTAGTTTGATGACAAAGAATGGCAATGAATCAGAAATGACTCACATGACTCATGACTCCCGTGATTCATCAACCGTTAGGTGAACTGTTCAAGAAGAAGTCTTTGATTCGCGGAATATAATTCGATTACTTGGAACTTGGAAACTTAGTGGAACAACATACGAGGTTATTGGAATCTGTTGGAACTTCGTGCCAGTGGAATTCCACAGCGGCTCCCGACAGATCTCTATCTGATGAGAGGTGAGTGCAATTAGCGAGCGGATGAAACAGCCATTTGGGGAAGAGAGAAACCGTCGTCGTTTTCTCAAATGAAAGGCCCAGGTTTTTGTGTACGGTGCACAAAACGCACGCGAATGTCTCGAACTGTCAGCAGCTGCTGCCGAAAACTGATCAATAGCTGCGGCCCCGCAGCTTTTGCTCATTTCCAACGGCATCGTTTCCAAAACGCTCCCAAATCGATCGCCGTGTGCCAAACTATGTCCGCCATTGATTGCACATTCGTTCAACAACTGTGCAATCAAGTCGACCACCAATTTCCGCCCGAAAATGTAAATCAAAATTTTACGTAACGGAATCGTTTTATCTAGGGGTGTCACGTGACACGACTCAAGTCGAGTCGAGTCGACTTGGGAGTCGACTTTTGAGTCTACTTGGAAGTCGATTTTTGAGTCTCCTTGGAAGTCGATTTTTGAGTCTACTTGGGAGTCGACTTTTGAGTCTACTTGGGAGTCGACTTTGAGTCTACTCGACTCGATTTTTCGACTGAAGATTCAACTTGTCGACTCAAGTCGATCTAATTGACTCGACTCGACATGACGCCAAGGATGACGACTCAACTCAATTTGGGCCCGAGTTGAGTCGAGTCGTTGCTAGTCTAAAATCGAAAAACACGAACTTAGTGATAACTTATTCAGCTGCATGATTTTAGATGAGATTTGAGATAGCCATAGATAATTATACAGCTATCATCGTAGATAGATAGATAGATTTAGTAAATCTTGTGTACCTCTGAACTTGCAGTAAGAATTTTAATTAAGGTTATTTGAATGTCAATTAAAGAAATTGTACGAAGGTTGTCGAGGATTCATTAAAAAGCTTGGCACAGATTGGATTTCGAAAAATCGTTGTATGTTCTGAATTTATAATGAAGAAAGAATCGTGATTAAAAACTGAAGTTTCATGAATATACTATTGTGTCAAAATATCTCCCGTACCGGTTGATTACCAGAATACGGAAGAATCTCGACAAAACCGGATTCATGAATGAATGAATATCTTATAGGACGCGGTGTAGATGCATCTTTGATTCATACGAATAGCTAATGTGTTAGTCAATTCTGAAACTTTAATGAAGATTGAGATTCATTATTTTTTAATACGACAAGTTTTAATTGTATTGTAATAAAGGAGGATTTATTCATTTGTACACTATCTTAATCTTGAACATGTCGATCGTAATAATTATTTTAAATTTAACACTATTTCAATGTAATTTAATTCAGGTCGATTGTTAATATTTAGGTTTGATTTCCATCATATTCTTGTGCTTGTATTTACTAGTGTAACATTTTGACGAATTTTCGTTAGAACTTTTCTATTCGATCTACCAAAAGGGTTTGTCTTTGTATTCTTAAATTTATTTTCATAATATTTATAACCCAAAAAGGGACCAAAAAAACTGTTTTTTGTGACCAGCTTGCATCTGGTCCAGCTGACAGTTGATGGAGGAAAAAACCAAAGAAAGGAAAATAAGCCGCTTTAGGACCAGCGGGTCAGCACTTATCAGATCCCAACCGGCCCCAGAACCCAGCCGGCATAGGCACACAGATAGGTACATGACATAGATAGGTAGATAGATAGATACATACATAGATAGATAGATAGATAGATGGATAAATAAATAGATAGATAGATAGATAGATTGGCATAGGCACACAGATAGGTACATGACATAGGAAGATAGGTAGATAGATAGATAGATAGATAGATAGTTAGACAGATAGATAGACAGATAGATAGACAGATAGATAGCTAGATAGATAGACAGATAGATAGATAGATAGATAGACAGATAGATAGATAGATAGATAGATAGATTGGTAGACAGATGGATAGATAGATAGATTGGTAGACAGATGGATAGATAGATGGACGGACGGATGGACAGATAGATAGATAGATAGATGGGTGGGTGGATAGACTGATAAACTGATAGCTTGATAGATTGACAGATAGAAAGAAAGATACCTAAATAGATAGATAGGTAGCTAGATAGATAGATGGACAGATGGATAGATTGAAAAATCGCGAGATGGATTGATAGATAGATAGGTAGAGAAACAGGCAGATACACAGACAGATATAAGTGACGTTCTAGGGCCGGTTGGGATCTGTTAATAAGCCAACGGACAAAACGACTGAGGCTACACGACGTAGCGATATTGCTTCCGGAAGCATTTGTATGCTTATGGTTCAGGGCCCGTTGTGTCTTTTTTCTGCCTCGTTGCCATGACAACGGGCATCTATCACTGTAGCACCAAAGCTTTTTTGTCAAAGAAACTCATTCAGTGTTGGTTTTCCTTTGTTATTCTTTTAACTCTTATTGCTATTTCTGTTTTATTACAATTATTTTAGATTGGGTAGTTGATTCTTAACTCAGTTTTCGCTGTAAAACTTGTGAAATCAGATTAGATTAGATTAGACGGCTACATTTGAGGCCTGGAATCTTAAAGATTCCCAAGGTCAACAGTATTGGTGAGTTAAAGTTAATTTAGTACAGTTAATTACGTTCAAGATCTAAGAATGAGCTACAAAACCAGTGGTTCCCAAGATTTGATTCACATGGCATTCATAATATGAATAATGATATAATAATAATTAATGTAATGGTGGTGTATATAATATTTATTGTTAATACAAAATTAATTTACCTAATAACAATTCCTTTGAATAATTTATATACAAAGTTAAATATTGTATCGAGAATTTGAAATTAGCTACAGGGCCGGGAATTCAAACGGTTAATTATCTTCAGAAGACTGAATGCTTAAATTTAAGAGATAAATTAAGACAATTTTTTTTCCCACCGAAAACTTTTCAAGATTCTGTCGGAAGGAGGAAAATGGAGAATAGACGGGGCCTTTATAAATTTAATGAATCCAGTTTTAAGCTCTGGCACGCTCTTTCAAAGCACGTGGCGTTTTTTTTAATTTTTTTAAAAAAAAGTGTCAAAGTTTGAGTTACGAATCGATAATCTCGGACAGACGAGCACAATCGATATTTGGACGTAATCGATAGTTTTGAGTAAAAAATTGGATATCGAGAATTAACACAACTGTTTGAAAATTTAGAATCAAAATAACGATCCAACTATCGATAGCTAAGACGAGCCGTTAGATAATCGATAGTTAAGATAACGTTTAGAATCGATACTTGTACGTAATCGGTAAGACAGTCGATTTAAATAATCCGCAATTAAGACAACGATGATAATCGATAGGTAAACAAACTTCCTACATAATCGATAGTTTAATCGATACTTAAGACGGATTGCCCGCATAATCGGTAGATACGTCAACAATCAAGTATCGGTTCTTAAGACATTGATTACAAATCGATAATTAAGACAATTGTTAGGTAATCGTAAAATCGATTGTAAAAAAGAACTTACCGTGATGATTGGCCTCGTTAGTGGATGTCAAGGGCGCGCTGCAAGTCGAGTTGCCGTTGAGGGTGTCCTCGTTGTCAGCAGCTGCTGGAGGAGCAGCCACCTTCTTCTTGCCGATGGAACCTTTCTTGAAGAGGACCTCTTGACGCGGCGTTGAAATCTTCGTGTATTCCTCTATTTTGAAAATAGGTAAAACGGAAACAATTATTATTAACCAACGTATCTCGTATCGAGTATCTTTGATCTATTTTTTCAAATTATTTTTGAATTTAATTGTAAATTAACTTAACATAACCTTTTTACGAACATTTAATAAAACTACCAGAGGCTATAATTACAAATACAGTGAAAAATTAGGTCAAGTTCTCTTGTTCCTATTTTTTTGCACAAAACTGTTGACATCAGTAATTCAGCATACTGATCCATAAAAAGCCAGGATTATATTTCAAAACGACAGTCCTGCCATAGTTCAAACTCAACCGCTCTGTAAGAACCTCTAAAATAGAAATTCTCAGATGGAAGAAAGTCGAAAGATAAAAACGCCGGAAGTGACGACTCGTGACTGTAATGAAGAGCGGAGAGTAGTATGTGCTAGGACGTTTCTGAGTACGTTCGGGCTCGGTTGAATGATTAATGCAGCGCCCGGCCAAACAGGGCCACGTCAAAAGGGAAACAAGGAAGAGCAAAGGAGAGAACCTGCTAGCGTCTTGTTATATGCTTCTCCTGCTTCTTTTCCTCCACCCCAAGGCTGCCAAAAGAGAATAGGCCAAAGTTATAAATACATCGGCGCGCGGGCACCCCGGCAGGAGAATATAAAACGCACAAACTATTCGACTTGAAACAAAACGCGCGTGCCACACAAGTCTCTTTTCTATCTCTCCCTCTCTCTATCTTGTGAAAGAAATAACCTGCTGAAAGACGGAAGACGTTTCAAGAAAACACTGTCCTCGCCTTCAAGGTGAAACAAGAAGAAAACAACAATGAAATAGAATGTCTTTTTAAACAAGTCGGTTTATAATGGAACCGTTTAGCTTCAGTCTGCAAATATATAAAGAATACTATGTAATATTGATATCATTCTATACACGTGCGGTTATGTGGGTGAACATGGAGAACTAGACACGTCTTCTTGAAGTATAATGAATCAAATCTGAGTCGATTGACAGCTACGACATGTTAACTTACTTAAATCAAGATGAGTCAACTTGTAATCTTGCTTATGGGGAACACAAGTAACCAGGAAAAGAAGACGATATGCGGTAAATCTTGGGAGTTACTATTTTAGCGCGTCAGGTGGATATTCGTGCTATCGCTGAGCCATACAGCGAGCGGCTAAAAGTCAGGGGTTGCATATAGAAAGCACGTGGGGGGAATGCAGATGAAGCGCTCGCGCGGGATGCTGCTGGCACAAGACCTGCGCGTGACTGGAACTTTTCCAGCCCGCTCTTTTGGAACGCTTCCCGATGAAAAAATGATCGCTTGCACAAGAGCAACGGCTATTTTTGACAGGAACCATTACAGCTCACCCCCTCCCCCTCCCCCCTCTTCTCCTTTCCAACCTTATCCCCGTAGACTTCCCCATAGAGACTCCCCCCTGATGAAAATTGGATTAACTTAAATATAATGAATGAATGAATGGATACAAATGACTGTAAGAATAATATTTGTGTTTAAATAGGTTAAAGATGCATTAATTATTTATTTTTCGAAATTTCAGAAAACAGTCGACATTGAAGTTATCTTTAAAGTCAATTACACTTGATTAATATTAACTTAACCTAACCTTGAACATTCCTTAAAAAATTGAATCTCTTTCAAGAATTTTTTTTTTGAATTTATTGACTGTCGAGGGAATAAAGTTTATGGACGGACGATTAAGACTTGCGAGAATCAAATATTTACGAGAGACTCTGTCGCTTTTTTATGAGAAGCGATACTTTTAGAATGCGGACAGAGGGGGGGATCTCCTATGGGAGAATGGGGAGGGCTCCACCGTTTCCTGTTTGTTTTAGAGCTGTCCCGCAAAAGTTTGCTCCCGTTTCTGTTTTCCTTGGGGCAGGTGATAAACAAAACACAGACGGGCACAGAAAATACTACTCCTACATCACTCAATGCACTCCCGTTGGCCAATGGCAGTACCTCAATTTTCGTGGCTAATTTGCTGGTTTTTTTTTCTCCTGCAAAATTATTTTCCCAATTAGCAGTGCAAATTACCGAGAGCTTACATTATCTGTACTTAATTACAATCAACTTTTAGTTAGGTTCGAATTTAATAATGTAGAATGAAGAAGCCAAAGGAAAGTCGCCCTAGTCGCCCTATAGCCAGTTTAGAGATCCTGTTTGTATGGCTTCCTCTTTATTTCCCATGGGGAACAAAACTGGAATTTTATATTTACAACTGAATTCGCCCTTTTGGCGTAACTCGCCCTGTTCTGGAACAGTATTACACTTTCCGTTATGGTAATATAATCTTGCGTAATGAAATTCATGGAAATGTAGTGGTTTACACAAGCTCGCCCTTGTGTGCGCTATCGCCCAATTCAGTTCAGCTATTTTCACGCAACTTCTTTTTGAAGAGGGTTTTGACAAACAAATTAATGTGCGTCAAATTCAGGTTTGAACTCTTCAAATTGGAGGTACAAAACTCGCCCTGAATGCGTAATTTGGCCCTTGTAAGCTGTTAAGGATTTTCATTGAAATAACGTAGCGCTTTTTATGTTTATAAGAGTTTTCTTTTCATGCAAAAAGAGAAGCCATGTTCGCCCAGCTCACGTTCGCCCTATGCGAATTTCGCCCGTAACAGTCCTTGAATTTTGTTGCTTTTCTAATTTGAAAAAGAGGGATCAAGCTGGAAAGTAATCAGAATCGCCCTAAGCAATCTTACCCCATCTCCAGCTTCGCCCTGATAAATCTCGCCCTATGTCCAACTTCGCCCTTTGTTATTTTCCTCGTTGTCCCTCCTTCTGCTCTTCCGGAGTTACAGTCTACCGGGAGATGCAAACTACAAAGAAGGGAGTTGTAAGAAGCTCGCCCTTGTCAAGTTCGCCCCATGTCCAACTTCGCCCTTTGTTACTTTCCTTATCGTCCCTCCTTGTGCTCTTCCGGAGTTACAATCTACCGGCAGATACAAACTGGAAAGAAGAGAGTTGTTGGAAGTTCGCCCTTGTCAAATTCGCCCTAACCAATCTCGCCCCTTGTTCAGCTTCGCCCTTTGTTGTTTTGCTTTTCGTCCCTCCTTGTGCTCTTCCAGAGGTACAAGTTCCTGGCAGATACAAACTACAAAGAAGGAAGTTGTTAAAAGCTCGCCCCCGACAAGTTCGCCTCTTTTTGTTAATATGCCTTCTTAACAAGTTTCATGGGAAAGAGAGGGCGAAGAAAAAGGGAGCGGCATTTGCACTGGGTACTTAATTTCCTCGGCGGAGGTGACAATGACGAACTCGGGGTGCCGCCTACCAATCCATTCGAAGCTGCCGAATAAGCAAGTTGGGCCCTGGTGGAGCACACGTCGTTAACTGGTACCGAAATACGCGACGTTTTCAACACTGACAATCATTGATCCCTTCATCGGGATTGCTACGCAGCATTCGCTTCTATCTGTCCTGTCCTCATCAATTATCAATTCGCCCCACTTGCCCTTTTCTCGCCCCCTTTTCCGTCCTGTTCTGCTTTTACCGCTCTGCTTGATATGAGGCTTTTCTTGTCCCGAAGAGGTTTGTAAAGTCGACAGTCTTCTGCTGTTCTTGCGATTCGCCATATGTCGCCCTTTATTTAGAAACTAATCTCGCCCTTTACGATAAAAAAGGACACCATTCGCTCCAGAACTGATTCGCCCCAATTGTGTGTTCGCCCTGAATGAATTCTTAAGTTTGTTGTGGATTTAGCAGAGATCAATTAAGGTCCGCTGTATTGTTACAAAGTCGCCCTACTCGCCCTGCACGTTTCGCCCTTACAATAATCAGTACTTCGTTTTCAAGAAATTGAGCCTTGATTGCTTTAAGCTACATGTACGAAAATACTCGCCCCAGGCAACCTCGCCCTAGCAAGTTCGCCCTTCCGGTGACCTCTTAAAAACAGGATAACAACATAATGAGGTGCTTCGAGTCGCACCGACCTGCACTGGATGATGGACTGGGTGTCCAATTAACACTAATAATGAGGAACACCGGCGTAACCATACCCATGACCAAAGTCGCCCTTTTCAAAAATCGTTGGGGAGCATTCTTTGGGGCGAAAGGCGTCCTTTCTGCAAAACAAAGCCAACTCGTTCCGTTCGTGAATTTCAGCTCGCCCTTGTGGACTGCAAGTCGCCCCTATTGATCCAGGATTCCAATTTCCGTCAGTCCTTGCGCAAGTTGGAATAAACTGCTCGTTTTCCTGGCAACAGCAGTTACTGAAATGTCAGCGCGTTCTCTTGACCCCACAGCGACCTCTGACCTTTCCAGTAACATGGCAACGGTGAAATCGGTGAACCTGCATCGCAAAGTACGTCTGTGTTTTCGCCTCGTGAATTTTCGCCCTTGGGGTTATGTTTCCTTTGGTTACCATAGCAACTCGCCCTGTTCATTAGATTACTCATTCGCCCTTAGCCTCACCATTTTCTTCTGCGAAAGAGTTGCGCATAGTGAAATGGTACAAAGTCGCCCGGCAAGCTCGCCCCTAGGAGTTTCGCACATGGTGACACCCTCTGCATCGAAAGCAGCTTTGGGGGTTCGTTACGAAACCGCAGCCTGAAAATGTTTGGCAAAAATGGAGTTTTGCAATCGCTCTCCAAGGAATCAACCTAGTTTAAGCTCGCCCTAATGATTTATTTCGTACTTCTTTGAGCCAGCCTCATGCGTTTCCGCAACACAAGTCCCAAGAGACTCGCCCTTACTTTTTTTTCGTCCTACTTACCCTAAAAGGTATCAGTTAGGATTCAAGAGATCGCCTATCAAAACTCGCCCAATTCTATGGATATTCAGAATTCAGTATTATCTTCTTTAACATTTCGCCCTAAGTTTGAAGTTACTGGAGCCTAGTACCTTCGCCCTGTATACTCGCCCTCTGATACAAGTCTGTTGAAACGTGTTTGAATCCTTGAAATACCGTCCTATGCTAATGTCGCCCTCGGTGTATTAGCCCTGAACGTAGAGCCTTGTTCAAACTCGCCCTCTGACAAGTCGCCCTTTTGATGTTTAGTTCGAAGACCCGCCATCTAAAGAGTCAATCCATACTAAGACCTAAGACTCGTTACAATCCTCAAGATTTAACCTCTCGTGCTAAAGTCGCCCTTTTTATTGATTCGCCAGTAAAAGCACAAAGCAAATTGCCTTTATTGCATCCCATCCCAATCCATCAAAAGCGATCTAGACAGTAAAGAAAATCTTGCTATAAAACTTAATTTATTTTTTATGACGGTTTGTATTCAGATCGATTTTTTCAGTCTCGGATTGTTTTTGTAACGTTTGCAGAGTCTCTTATTAAGGGAAAAGCACGTATGGAGTCGGTGCGTGTTTGTGCCAAGCTTTTGTTGACCACGAGTCGATCGCGTGCTTTTATTCACGAGTATAGCACTGTAGTTTCGCCCTGTAGGTTACTCGCCCTTTGACACAAAGAGTCTGTTGAAACGCGTTCGTAATCCCTGGAATCTCGCCCTATGCTTACCTTGCCCTCATATCACTAGCCGTCGACTGAAACAGAGCCTTCTACAAACTCGCCCTCCAACAAGTCGCCCTTGTCGACTTCGAGTCGATCGCGTGTTCTTATTCACGAGTATAGTTACTGTAGTTTCGCCCTGTAGGCTACTCGCCCTTTGACATAAGAGTGTTGAAACGCGTTTGTAATCCCTGGAATCTCGCCCTATGCTTTCGTCGCCCTTGTATCACTAAGCCGTCGATCCTTCCACAAACTCGCCCTCCAACAAGTCGCCCTTGTCGACTGCGAGTGGATCGCGTGTTCTTATTCACGAGTAGAGTTACTGTAGTTTCGCCCTGTAGGTTACTCGCCCTTTGACATAAGAGTCTGTTGAAACGCGTTTGTAATCCCTGGAATCTCGCTCTATGCTTACGTATAAGCCCTCATATCACTAGCCGTCGACTGAAACAGAGCCTTCTACAAACTCGCCCTCCAACAAGTCGCCCTTGTAGACCAGGAGTCGATCGCGTGTTTCTATTCACGAGTATAGCACTGACGTTTCTCCGCTCACGTGACAATGCAATAATGAATCTCTCTCTTATTTTTTCGCTCTGTTTTTCCCTTCTTTCCTTATTCCTGATCCCAGCCGTTTGGCCTTTAATTTCCCAATTGGTCCCCCCCGTACATTGGCTGTTCATTCGATTAGCCTATAGCTGAATAAGCAGCTTACACCTAATGAAGTCCTCTTGATGCCGTGATCAGGAACATCCAACCCTCATAATCACTCGATGATGTTTACGACGTGATCTTCGTTGGTTGCGGTAGACCTTGAGTGTAGCTGAGTCTGAGATTTTTTAAAAATTCTTCTAACGGTCTTAATCCAGTTTATCAACAGTCTGTTAAGACGTCTAATTTGTATTAGTTAACTATACTGCCTTCTGTACAGCTACACAACTATATGCTATGTCAGTACCGTCTTATGTTCAGTTAACTGAACATAAATAAACTTAAGTAATAAATAGATACGAAAACTATAATTTAATGTAATTAAAATTGAATTAAACTACCACATGGCTATAAAGTGATAAAACGTACTAGAATTATCGCTCATCCGTCTATAATATGATTTAATTTACCCATCAAAGTGATTGTAGAGTAAGACGTCTGAATGAAGCTAATCAGTATGTCATTAAGACGGCTTTTTCGAAGGGTGGTTGATCATTATCGCCTTTCCGAGTAAAACTTGTTTTCAGTTTGATTATATAAAACGATGAAAAAGTAAGACGTCTGAAAGGAGGTAGTCAGTATGTCACCAAGACGGTTTTTGCACAGCCCTTGGTTGCTTTACACATAATCATTCAACCGTCTATAAATGGATTTAGTTTGGCTATTAAGAAAAAAATTAGAGTAAGACGTCTGAATGAACACTTGTCAGTACGTCATTAAGCTGATTTTCGCAAAACGCTTGTGCTGCTCTATTCAAACGGGCAGGTCCTCAGTAGGTTCGTGACAGAGATGTACGAGGTCATTTACGAGTGAAATTCTTCCACGTCGAATGTGTAGTCGCTTTTCGTGAGTGTTCACGCATCCGTATCCCGCTAATGAATCCTCATGTGAATAGCCGCGCGCCGGTTCCGTTCCTTCTCGCTTCCACTACCCCCGCGGGCCAAAAACACATGGCGCTTTCAAGTTTCCGCACATTTTTACGCTCTCTTTTCCCGGAATAGAAGCTTTTCGCAAGGATAACCCTCGTGACCTAGCGTTAAGCATTAGCCAAATAGACCGGCGGGGGTCCGGAATGGGCTGGCTATTTGAATCTCTAACCCCCCGCACACAAAAAACTGAAAATCTGTTTCTTTCTAATGAGGGCAGGGACTCGACCATATCAGGGAAAAGCCTCCCTCGTCTGCATTTGCATTAGACTCAAGTTGACCTGTTTTGACCTGAGTTTTCACGGTCGCCAAAGCTCGTTTCCGTTTCCTTTCATTGTCAACCCCGTGAAAGTAAACAATAGATCAAAAAAGTTGAATAGAAAAGCAAAAAGCCCCCCCTTGGCCCGTCTCTCGTGCGTCCGTTTTCCTAGTTTGACCTGTGCACCTATACAATATCTTCCCATGAAATTTCAACAGCGACTTGTATAGCGATAAATACGAATCCAATCTGGCTTGTGAAATGCCCTCCGGCGATACATTCCCTTTCTTGAGAAAGCAAATCAGTTTTTCGATCCTCGTGGCTATTCCCTCGCAATTTCCTCTTTAGCATTTCTATAAACACCTCGACGAGAGAGGGAACTTCTCCATTTAGAAAAGCTGGCCCCTTTTCCGAGGTCGGTGGACCTTTTTACTGTCGGTTTACTGCCTCGTCATAAAGTTGAAAACGGTTTGAAACACATAGGGGAACAAGCGAGGGGTTTATCGGAATGAATCTCACTAATTCACCGGTTAATAGTTAGTCGAGAAAACAAGTGATAAGATTTGGAACGCTGGTATTTACACTTTTCAAACTGTTGATAAATTAAACTTGCTATTACCTGTAGTATTAATTAAGTTTAATTGCAATTTAGGTTGATGATAGAATCTATGGTTTCTCTTGGTGAATTGAAAGGAAAAGTTAAGTTGATCACTAATGTTCATTCTGTGTCACAATGGGTTTGAAAGACTCGCCGTTGACTTGCTAGTGTACTTTGAAGTCCACTTCGTAGTTGGTACTCGAGCATGGTACAATTAGACAAAGTAGTTGTCAAAGTTATGACAATCAGTTGATATTTTAACGCTGTCAACTTAATATACATCAGTTATTATTACTAACTACTCGTTGATCGATCAATAACAGTGTGGTTTAGTAGTAACCCTAGTTATTATTACTATGGTTACATAATCAGTGCCTTAATTATCGTGTCCCGCACTAGCTTTAGGTTACATCACTTATGTTGTATGGCTATTTTAACAATAGGATTATCGATAGCTCAACTAAGGCTCGCCCCAGTGCTGGAACGAATCTCATCTTACAAGGTCACTCGTGTAGACAAGATTTGATGTTGCTTCTTTTCAGTTTGTTTGGCATGGCAGAGGTACTTGAGGCCGGGCACCGCGTGGGGATAAACTGATTATATTTCCCATATAGCCTAATACATTCTGTGCGACTTAAAAGAGACCAGGAACGATCAATAGAGGCCCAAACGAAAAGCGAGAGCCTCAGTTGAGCTCCTTTTCCCCGCGGTACTTTCCCTGGGTGCCTGGGTTGGGCACAGATGACTTTTATATCGGGTCACACTGCGAGAGCCGAGTTGAGCTTGAAACTTACGATTTCTAAGCCCGGGCTCCACTTGACTCTCTATGAACACTTGCGACTTATTACGGTAGCGTCGTAAGATGTCGCACACCCGAATGGCCCAGTTTGCAACATCGTCAAGACAAACTTGTATCCCTGTTTCGTGATATTAGGACTCGGGCTAAATTTACCGAGTCAGGGCGTGTTAAACACCCATTTCAGACGGTTAAGATGGGTGTCTTACGTGGCATACAAGTCTGAAGATAAAGTTCATGCAGTTCTTATAGCTGTCATTCGAAACAGCTATTAGATAACAGACTAATACGTGGTAAGTATCACTGTTAGATGTTTCGAAATAACTCAGCTGAATTCAAATTTAAGACGTTCAGTTCATATGTAGAACGTCTTACTATGACTTCTACTTTGATATGTCTAGTTGAATTTAAGTCATGCTAAGTATGCGTTTCAGATGGTTCACTTACAAACATATACTATCGCTTAGAAACGTCTATTAATTAGCCGAATAATACGTAGTAAGCACCACTTCCAAACATTTCGGAATAATCAAGCTTGCTATAGTAATGTAGGACGTTTTATTTTGACCTCTACTCTTATATGTCTAATTCAGATAATACTTGCTAAGTACACGTTTCAGATGATTATCGCTAGAAGATATCCTTATTCCTTATCGGATTCTTGTTGAAATTATCCACTGAAGGTTTTTTTTAGAAAACAACCTTGCAAAAGGTTAAGATGGGCTAAGTAGCCCCTTCAGTCTGTGATCACTGTTGGCTAACTGTACGAGAAAAGAACGAAACTTACCGTCGTTGAAGAATTTCTTTTCGATGCCGTGTGTCCTGGGCTGATCGCCATTGTGGCTGCTGCCGCTGCTGTGGCTTCCGTTCGTCCATGAGTTATTCCGGCCGTAGTTGTTTCCTCCGTGTTGATAGCCAAATCGAGGTCCACGGCGGAATGGCGGAGGTCGATGATGCATCGAATGGTGATGGTGCTGTTGCTGAGGCTGCTGCTGCTGCTGCTGATGCTGCTGCTGCTGCTGAGGTGTGCTACTGATAGGCATGTTGTCCACTTGGAGATCGTGAGTCGAGTTATTGGTATCCTGCTGCTGCTGCTGCTGTTGCTCGTGCGAGTCGTCCGGATGCTGCTGGTCGTGATGCTGGGTTAGTTGGTGCGGATGCTGGAGCTGCTCATCGTCTTCCTCCTCGGGTCCTGAGGCATCCCCTGCACAAGTGGAGAGACAGGCAAAGGATCAATAAGCTGCTGCAGCACATCACGCGATGCGAATCAACCCCGCGGCCCACACAGAAAAATCGACAAGCTCTTTTGCCCCTGACTCGGCTATAAAAGACCCTCCCCCCCGGTGCCAGGGTTCCTCTCTCTCCGCTGACGTCAAACTAGTGGCCCGTGCTTAAATCATTTTCGCAGTCAATACTTTTTGTCCCCCCCCCTGCCCCCGTTCTTCTTTCTTCAAACCCCTCGTTTCTTCACAAACAGCCCCGGTTGACCGCACAGTACAATTTGTATACTAGATTTACCTCACTGAAGACGTGTACACAGTATCAAGTTTAATGCAAATGACCATAGAGTTAATGTCAGGTTGCTAGTTGACGAATATTGAGGTAAACGAGGTTATTTTAAGTTAATCAATTGCTGTTTTGAACGTACAACATAAAGAGATTGCAGCAACATGTTAACAATACAGTCTGAACAGAGGTATACCTGTTTACGGATGTAGTAAAGTCTGGTTCAGAGCTAGCGATTCCATAAGGAATCCAATCAACTTAAATTAATTCATCTACTAATTGCAGTTAAAAATTACACCGTAAATCTAACGTCATCTTACTCATTACTTTATTAAACTCACCGGGGAATTCTCGCTAATGTTTCCTAAAGTGCATCGCTTTGAAAACTTCCTTTTCCTCTTAACGAAATCAGTTAATCAAGAATCTAACCTTTAACTGATCAATTCTATCTTTATAATTAAAAACTTACAGTGATGCGAAGAGTCATTTGTCTTTCATCTTCTTCTTTCTTTTCCAAACGATATAGATGGGGAAAAGGAAAACAAGAAGTAAAGACGATTCTAAGTTTGGGACTTTGGACAATCAAAGATAGAATCGCAGCTGTCGGTATCGTTTTTTCTCCCTCGCACTCTTTTCTCTCTCTTTCTCGGCTAGTTTAATAATAACTGAGGAGAGTCTCTTCGACGTCAGTGGCTTACGGATGAACGCACACAAAAGCCAAGCAGCTTTGAAAACAATGAATCCTTCTGCACACGCACACGAGCAAACAAATAGACTCTATAGGAAGATGGAGAAGCGCTGATGCCCTAGGAGAAGCCGCATCTGTGTGTGGGCCAAAAGTTGAGTCTCCATCGCGCCCGTTGTGGGCACGCAGCAGCGCACGCGGTCTATTAACCCGCCTGCCCGTCACATGACGCTGATTAAGAAACGACAAATCCCATCTAATCTCAACACCGTATCTTCGCTCTTTCCCTAATGCCCTAGCCCCGTCAGTTTTCTTCACTCTAAAACCTTCGTTCATGGAGTGCGCTAATGAGAAAGAGAGGCCCGCATGCGAGATCTATAACATACGATCGAGGGGTTGGCAACTCTGAAGAATCCTCCATCACTTCAGCCAGAATCTTATGTAACGGAAAAATCCTCAAAAGTCCTCAAAAATCCGGAGAAAATTTTCAATAGTTACATGATTCCTCAAACATGGGATCCTTATACAGCTCGATTCACTCTTAGTTTAGAGACAGTGTACTTTTACTGACAATGTAAGAGCTTGTAAAAACTCGCGAAGAAAACATATTCAAGTCGTAAATCTGGCAGTATCGTCGACGCTTCTCACAGTGAGTGAGCTATAAAGTTATTATAAGAACAGCCGAAGAACTCCCAGCGGACACAATGTATACACTTAATACTTGAACTATAGTGAATCTTAAAGCCCAATTAACTTAATAGCAGTAACTATATCCAGCTAACATCTATATCACATATCTTAATTGGTATATTATATTACTAATACCTTAGTTACACTTATTCAGTAGTAGTAATAGACTGATCATGTTTACTGAAGACGAAACTA
This sequence comes from Leptestheria dahalacensis, assembly GCA_022114935.1. NCBI lineage: Eukaryota > Metazoa > Arthropoda > Branchiopoda > Diplostraca > Leptestheriidae > Leptestheria > Leptestheria dahalacensis. The sequence goes on along the minus strand of JAIQCU010000216.1, from coordinate 36,564 downwards.
TGAATCTTACCAAGCGAGAGTTGCCTCCATTTAGTTTTCCTGGTGCGAGTCTTCTTGCCCATCGGTTGACACAGCGCCAGTTGAAGATTCTATTGCCAGAGTCTTGATACAAAACTTCTCTACCGGTAGTTCGAACGCCAGGCCCTCGCCAATTTGACTTTGAATTTGTTGGTGAAAAAAGGGCAAAGAATCATAAAAGCCGGCCCGGGAAAGAGAAGCGACAAGATGCAGGAGCAATGGAGATAGATGCAGGGAGAAAAAAACCTTCAACTGAATGTAAAAAACCGGTTAAGAAAAATCGAAACGATCGCAGGTGAAGAAGTTTGAATTTTCGAGAGGCAGCACTTCACTGTTCCATGGCAGGCACACTTCTGCGAGGTGCACGCGTCTCTCCACTGGCTTTTCTCCGCTACGAATGAACTCGGTGTGCTGGCAGCCAATGATCTTTTAGGGTAGAGTCCCGCAAGCCACGCCCCTCTACAGCTATACGATCCTAGTCATGTGCTGGCTGACGTCATCGTCCCCTGTCAACCGCACAATAATAAAAAGAGGAAAAAGAATCAGATTCACATGCACCGAGTTCACGTGACGTTGTCAAACCCAGAGCCAACTGAAAATAGCGAGTCAGTTAATGTCAACTGATTCTCTCTGCACACAGACACAAATGGAGACCCTGGAAACCCGTTGTTCTGAAAGGCTCGCGGAAAACCAACATGGTGGAGCAAGGGAATGCAACATCTGGGGTGACATGAGTTTGTTAACACAGTGTCATACATATTACCCTCATTGAAGCCCACCCTGCTGAAGCGACAGGGGGTCGCCATATAACCCTCTCCTTTCAACAGCATGGTTTCTATTATGGACTAAGTTGTGTTAAGACGTCTTGTTTGTCGAAATGAGACGGATTAAGACTTGGACCGTCAAAGCAGCTTGTTGGGTATGATGGATGATGTATTATCAGAGTCTATTGTTTGCGCCTCTTATATGAGCGTCCCAAAAGAATCACTTGAGTAGTAAGTTACCAGACGATACTCGTGTGCACACTTGACTGAAGATACGCCTCAAAGCGGAGCAAGTGTAGGCTGTATGGGTTCTGAAAGTAAAAAGGGACTCGCTATAGTCGCTCGACCACACTCGTTGCGTAATGAGACAAGTTGAATCGCTTAAAAGGAGCTCTACGGTAACGCCGCTGGGGAATCTGTCTTGAGATTGATCAGATCTTGAGAACCTGTAAGATTCCGGCTTTCAAATGTAGCCACCTAATCTAAATTTGTAATTCGCACAGTGAAAAGTTAATTAGAATCAATTCCTGAATCAGCAGAAACTACAAGTATACGATGGATAGTGCGTTTATAGTTCATGAATGAAGTAAATGTATCGATTGTAAGGTTCTAAATTGCTATGCGGTAGTAGTAAATAGTAGTCAACATGCTGAAATTCTACTATACAAGCTTTGATACGTACGTATCTGTTGACAGATGTCATTCGATAAACACTGAAGCCAACACACCCCGAAAATCATGTATCCGGGACATAGATTGCTTGATCGTATGTATGAACCACATACTCACACATGATTTTTTCTTTAACTACGTGAAACCGGATGGCTCCCCCCCTCCCTTTTTTGAAGAACCTATTTTTGCCCGATTTTTCAGCCCCCGTTTCTCGTTATAACCGATCCCCGGCAGTCGGACTGGGAGGGTTAAGAGGGAGAGAAGTTCTCGTATAAATATATTGTGACATCTGGACTGGTATTTTTGGGGAGAGGGTGAAACCGTAGGGGTGGGAACAAGAGGGTCTATACCACTGCTCATATACTTTATTGCTAAAATCCGAGTCGATGGTTGGAGGTAAACCAGTGTCAAATTAACCAAGCCGACTACTGGGGGGGTTGGCAAACCCTCGAAAAGCGCAAGTTCCACTTACTGCCAAGAATCTCGTCATAAGAATCCCTGGGATTCTTTGGGAAATCTCTTGTTACCAAGTTAAGTTTCTGAACGGGGATTCTTCCAGAATGATTCTGTTAACATGAGGTGAGAGATTCTACCGGATGGTTATCGACAGTTGTGCACCCCGGCCAGCGAACTTGACTTTCAGCCGACCCCGCGGCCCCGCGCAGTGTCTTCTATCTCGGCGGGGGTTTCAGATTGTCACCAACTATCCATTATGTTTGACTATATACCAAATGTGGACCATTACGGACACTGTAAATGGTTCCCATCTTTGCTTCTACTCAAGTTTTTTTTCACTTACTTAGTAGGATAGATAGATAGATAATTACAGAAATTGTTGTAATACTGTAAATCAATCAATATGATAAGTATGTAAATACACTACTTAATGTACTTTAAATTACATGATAAGATTTGTTTTTTAATTAAATAAATTCATAAGTGTTACTTCCTTGCAAGTTTCGTCATACATCAAATGATGCCTTTGTATGGGAATATCCTGCTAAGATATCACTATAAACTTTAAGTTTCCTCATAGTAATAGATAAAGTATTTGCTACTTAAATGACCATGTAAGCAGAGAGCGTAATAGTTAATTGCAGTTAACTTAAATCGTATCAACTTACGATATTCGAAGGTCTATAGAACAAACTCCAATCATGCAACTGAATGAATTATACAACATATGGCAATAGTCGTCTTGCTTATATTACCTAGTTGCTAACAAGAACGGAGCTAATTTTGTTAAATACATTTTCTTTTAGATTGTTGGGATTTTTAAAATTTCAGGGATTTTTTTCAATCCAGATTCTTATGAGAACGAACGGAACAGTTGCATGGCAAATTGTCCAGCACAGACGAGGACAGGCGAAAGGAGAACAAAATGGCGAATTCAATTACACCTTCTCTCTCTTCCTCCTGGACATTATTCTCTGTCTATTTTGTGCGCTTGAGTTATTTTAAGCGTTTCGCTCTCAAGCATTGCCATTTCAAAACTAAACACAACAAAATAAAGACACAAATCAACTCTTTTAAAGTCGACATTTTTATTTGTAATTTATTTCTTACTCTGTCAATTCTGTGCAACTCCCAAGATGGTCTCAGATTTGGCATCGACAAAGAAACAGTTTCTATAAATAACTCCAAGGTTATAACATCAGTGCTGGGGGGTGGGGTCATCTAAAGTATTCATTCCGCGTGTAGCAAAATCATCATCACGTGTTGTTATCGTCGCTGCAAACACGTGTTTAAAAGCTAGACGCCGTTTCCCGTTCGCCTTAATGGCCACCCGTAACAGTCTCCCATGGGACGGTACCAATTTGGGTTCAAACAGTCACCAAGGGGAACCGTAAGTTGGAATTCATCAATTTGGCTCACCCTATATCGTAATACACACGGGAGTATACCACTGTTAAATCAGTACAAGGTGCCAACTTAATTGTATGGTTGATGGACTGAAATATTGTCAATTCAAGTCAAGGTGAGATTCATTGGCTGACTTTCCATTATTTCAGTGTATCACTGTAGACAAACTGACTATTTGCGCCTCTGATAATGCACCAGTAGTTTGATAAAAGTCAGTCGTTTTATAATAGTATATAGTACAGTCTAGAGTAATAAAAAACGGATTCTTGCTGGGTAAAAGTTGATCGCTTATGACACCCACGTTTTCAAAGATATAAAATTCAAAAAAATACTGAGTATAGTACTAATAGTACTTTATAGATTAGCAAAGTTTCATTGAAATCGTGTTGTAAGTTTGGCCAGAATAAAATTCCAAAGTATACTCATTACTATGATTCCTCACCGTTCATGACCCTTTTTCCCCTCCAGACTGTACAGGGCTGCATGTTTGTGTATGGGCTCTGAATTCGAGTACAGGAATTCAGAATTAGGATTCAGCACATCAGTTACGTTTTCAAATGGATGGGTAAGTTGAATTAGTATTGACAGTGCGCGTCTCCAGGAATACACGTGGCGAGTTTCAGTCATTGTTGGAGTTCAGTCTTATTGTGCAAGTTCCTATGGAAAACAACGCTTGGCAGGAACCGACTGAAACTATCGAATTCATACGACGGTTCAGCGTGTGATTCTGTAATATAGCTTACAGTCGTGTAAAATAACACTGACGATACTTAATTCAGTGTAATGGATGTTCAGTAGGGTCTATTCTGAAATCAGTACAGGTTGCCAAATGTTTCAGTATATATGGTTGGATTCAGATATAGAAGTCCGGTGAAAGTTTCAGTGGGAGTCGATATGCGAATGTGCACATATAGCTTCAGTATGCGGTTTTGCGAAACCAGTATTGATCGCGAGGAAGGAGGTCACTTGAATTTTTGAAAAACTCGTGACAGTGAACAGAACGTACTTGATATGAATGGGTGCGGAAACAAAGTCAGCAACGTTTCTGCCAGTAATCAGTGTTTTCAGTTACCTTTCTTGCAAGAAGCAATCTTAAAGCGAAACAGGTTCACCATTCAGAACCACTAAGAGAGCAGTTGAGACGCTGCCTTGTGAGTTCAGTTCAAGTACCAGTATCTAGAGCCTTAACTTACAGTTTCAGTTCTGTTCAGTACGAGTCAGTATAACTTTCCACAGGAGCAGCCCAGTGGAGGACTATAGATCATAGGTCACACATCCTACTAGGATATAACTTAACTTGGCACCGGGACTCGGATAATCAGAGTTTCAGTTTAAACAAACAGCTGGTCGTATTTCCATACGGAGCTCATTATCCGTCAAAATGCCATGGCAACACAGTGAATTCGCAAGCGAGGCGCTTACGCCACATCACAGGAAACAACCAGCGACTTTTGCTGAGTTTTCAGCTTGGCACTCGAAACCAGCATCCGAGCCCTCGAAGACTCAATCGTACCCAGTGACTCTTTACAAGAAATTGTTTTGGTTTGCCCTACAGCATCTCCTGCTTACAGCTAAATGCGGACCAAGGGACCTTCGCTCTTCATTCGTCAAACTCTCTTCTTTGGGTACTTTTAACGTACAAGTCTAGAGCATTAAGAAAAAGGGTCCTGAATGGCGGACAATTCTCGTAATCTCTAAACTTTAGGATTTTATTGTGGCCAAACTAACAAACCTATACCAGCGAAACTTACCAAATGTATTAAGTATTACTAGGTTTATACTAAGTATTTTTTGGGCTGCAATATCTCTGAAAACTTAGGAGATACAAGCAATCAACTTTTCCCCAGGAAGAATCCTTCTTGTAATTCTTCCAGATCGTACCCGATGGGTGTGGATTTGGCGGAGAGTCAGTCTAAAATCAAACTGACAGTTGAATATTCAAATCGTGCGTCTCAAATTAGACAACTAACCAAAAGTGCCCAAATTAACTAAACTACAATTATAATTAGTTCTGCAATACTTGAAGAGGAATATCCCCTGACAGTTCATGTTCAAGTCCTTCCCAAACGTATCTTATATCATATATATTATTATATTCTATTATGATGATTATTATAGGCTGTGTTATATCTTACAGTTTGATGCCAATCTTGTCTACAGCGACGTTATTTCAAGTACAAGAAATCGAAATTTACAGTCAACGGATAAACTTTTCTGGAAGTTTGGGTTCAAGACTGCCCACTGTACCGTTCTTTTGAGAGGGAAAAATCCTTCCACGAGAGTTTCTAATCACGAAAGAACAAAGTAGAGGGGGCTGGCTACTTTTTATCCCAACCCCCACTTACACAACTCGTGTGTAGTCGTAAATTGATTGGCTTCTGTACAGCCGAGAGTAGAAACAATGCGCAAATTGCATGGATGTATTCTCCCTTCAGACTTTTCCACAATATACCAAACAACAACCTAAAAAAGACCTTCAAACTTTCAAACTAAACTTGCACACGCCATCTTTTTTTTTCCCCTGTGCCTCGTCTTTCTAATCTTCCTTTTCATTTCTGCGTGCAAAGAGCAAAAGAAAATAGTAGGAAATTACATAAGTTTAGGATTTTATTTTGGCGAAACTTACAACCCGATTTCAATGAAACTTGATTTTTGTATAAAGTGCTATCAGTTCTACAACCAGTATTTTTTTGGTTGTTATATCTTTGAAAACATGGGTGCCATAAGCGATCAACTTTCCCTCAGCAAGAACTCTTCTTTTACTGCAAAGACTGTACGGTCTTGTGTTTACGTCAAATTTATGGCTGTTGTGTACAGAGCACACAGCAACCAGGCAATTGGCCAAACATTCAATCCTTCTGGGTAAAAAAATACGAGGAAAAGAACAAGTTAAACAACCAGCTCCATTCGATTGCGTATTAATAGACGTCGAGTATTTTTTCCCCCGATCTGTTTTTCAGCCTACACAAGTCGACGCCCTTTTGTTACGATTCCGTAGTATATAGAAAAGACAGTCGACACACGACACGTGACTTTCACTCAATCACATAAAAACGACCAACAGTCTATTTTCAACCTCCTTTTTTCACTATATCTACTGAACTATGAAATATTAAACTGAAATAGAACTAGAGCAAATGAACTGCCAGAATCTACCTCAAACCTCAGAATTTTGAGATAATATTCAGACAGGAAATTTTTTTTTAAACGGCCCGTGTAGTTCTCGATCGCACGTGTCATTTGGATTTGTGCCTGCGGAGCATATTTTAAGGCAAACTTAACGCAGATTCCTCATTCAGGACCACGTTCAGTCCCCTCAACTTCCTCCGTGTCGAGAGAACCTGGCCAAATTCCCACACATTCTCTTGATGCAGAGACAAACCTCTCGTATATAGAACTTCGGTGGGGAAAGAAATTCCAATTTCCGTTTATCGAAATGTCGCTAGAGAATCATAGGTACCGACAAGATTCTTGAGATATCTCGCTTGTTGAAAAGTTTAGAATTTGGTTATGAATTTCAGAACCCCCGCGTCTATATCCGAGAGCATGTTATCAGATCCCAATCGGTCCCAGAACCCCATTTTAATCTATCTATCTATCTATCTATCTTTCCATCTATCCATCTATCTATCTATCCATCTATCTGTCTATCTATCGATCTATCTATCTGCCCGTCTGCCTATGTATCTAATCATCTATCTATCTATCTATCTCTCTATCTAACTGTCTATCCATCTGTCTGTCTATCTATCGATCTATCCATCTGCCTATGTATCTAATCATCTATATATCCATCTATCTCTCTATCTGTCTATCTATCTATCTATCTGTCTGTCTATCTATCGATCTATCTATCTATCCATTTGCCTATATCTAATCATCTATCTATCTATCCATCTATCTGCCCATGAATCTAATCATGTATCTCTCTATCTATCTGTCTATCTATCATCCATCTATCTATCTCATATCTACCCAATCTATCCATCTATCTGTCTGTCTATCTATCCATCTAATGTACCTATCTGTGTGCCTATACCAGTTGGGTTCTGGGGCCAGTTGGCATTTTATACCATGCTTACCCGGGGAGGAATAATTCCTCGATTCTTATTTATCCTAAACACGCATGCTTTGCCTATACTTCCCGCGCAGGACGCGCTTTGGCATCTTGTCAGGAACATTTACGTAAGGCCGTATACGCACGAGGAAAGATTCACACGCTCGTAATTTCAGATTCTTTCCATTTCTTCCTTTCCTCATGTTTTCGCGGGCATTCCGTTGATTCTGGTATCATCTTAAAAGTCCGATAGCAGCGGAAAGACATTGGTGGAAAATTAGGAGATACGATAATTAAAATTAGCAAAATATTATGAATACTGTCATACGTTTATGCATATTTAAATAGTTTAAGTTGCGTTAGTTTATTAAGTTAAGTAGACATATTCGAACTGAAATTAAATTTCAGCCTTGTTCATATTCGTCCGATTATGAATATAATTAATCTCTATATAATTATAATTAAGTCGATCATTAGTGACAATGTTGTTTTTTGAAACGCAACATAGCGATGTATAAGCTAAGGTGTACCAAGATGCCAATCGATTGACCGTTATTGGAAAGTGAGGAAGGTCGCTGTAAAGGTCGCGACCTCAGCAACGCCACGGGATCGAGCTGCGATAACCCATATCGATTTTAAAGCGATATCGATTATTCGCTTTCTACATACATCATTTTCAAAAAATGTCCGTCCCTTTCACCTCATGCGTTTAAAAATAGCTTGCCCTTGCTACTGGTATCTCATCCAGAGACTTGCTATATCTGGACCCCAATTTGCAACGAAATTTAAACTAATTAAGATGAATCGGAATTTAACTTAATAATTTAAGATATACTTTGTCGTAATGTATCGTTTTGGGTTAAATAATAGCCTCATGATATTCGAACTGTGCGAAATTGACTGTAGTGGAACTTGGTGGAATTAGTGAAATGCGCTGAGACTGGAATGTATGGAACATAGTGGAACTTGGATATGCATTGGTTTAGCGAGGTAAGTGGAACTTAGTGAAAGTGGTGGAATATAGTGGAAAAAGGACGGGGCAAAAGCCAATAATGGAATTTGGTGGAACTTAGTGGAGATTATGGAAATTCATGGCAGGTATTGGCTTACTGGAATGTTGGAATTTGGTGAAAGTAGTGGAATTTGGTGGGTAAGGGATAGAGCATAAGTAGAACGGTGGAATAAGGTGGAACATGGTGGAACGGCAGAACCATTTTCTGATTGGAGCATATAAAAGGAATGTGGAACTGTTGAGGAGCCAGTGGAATCAAGTACAATTCCACTGACATCATAACTAATTGATTGCATGGAACGTGGCAGAGCATGGTAGAACGTCTTTTTGCAACGTAGTGGAACACGATGAAGCAAAATTGCCGCAGTGGAACTAATTGTAGTCTTAATGACGCATCTAACCCGCTAGATTAGTACAAGCTCTCCACATTCCACCTTCTCAAGTGGAACGCCGCTTAATGTTCCACAAAATTCCAGTGCTTTCCAGCTACTACCATCAATATCGTGCTCATTTGCAGTTGAGAATCTTCTTCGTGTTAATTAATCTTAAGAATCAGAGTAACAAATTCACTTTGAGGTTTTAAAAGACGCAGTCAACCAAAACAAGTCAACTGACGGAGCCTAATGTTACCTAAATTCATGTTAATCTGAAGTATTTAAACTTTACCTTAAGATTCAGTTACTTTGTGGTTGAAAACGTCACAGTTCAGCGAATTATCTATCGAGATTCAGTGGTTTTAAGAGGAGAATACACTGGCGAACGTCTGACGGAATGCAATTTGCTGGACTATTTATCAATCGTGCAGAGGGGAACTACGGGAACCGTGTGAAGCCTCTTCTGTGCCAACAGGGTTGCGCGCGGTTGCGTAGTTACGGACACTTTTCGGTTGCAATGCGCTTGCGTCATGTCCTTGATTTTCTCTTCAAAACAACAATGTCTTTTTCTGTGTTCTCAATCGAATGTTCTCGATGCCGAGCGTTCTTGCGCCTCGTAAACGGAGAAAATCAATAGAGACGTTGCTTTTTACAATGCACGCTCGTTCGTTTCAAAATCCCCCACCCTCTTCCCCCGTAAACCAGAAAGCACTGCCAATTCAATTCAACTTTGCAGTGTTGAATTATATACTAATGCATTAAGATAAGTGTCATACATAGAATGAATAAATTATGCCGAGTCATGTTCATAAGGGAAGACCCGAGTAACAAGCAGATTTGCAATGTTTGCAGATGACAAGTGATGATGATATTTTAAATCATTTTTTTCTAAGTTGCAAAAAGAAGTTACAAGAAGTATTTAAATTCCGCGCTGTTTTGCACATGACTCGGCACAACGTAAGGGAAAACCGAGTTTTTCCTGCTTACTATGGCGTGCTTATTTAAAAGCTTGTCCATTTTTTGGCTTTAACTTAAAAAACAAACGCCATGGTAGAGAAAATAAGACGAGAAAGCACTCGAGAACAATCGGCGACAAGAAGTCCAGCATGGACGTTTAATCATAGTGATGTTAAAGTTTGTTTTCGATAACTGAATATCAGTTGATTAGAAGTTAACTTCTGGTTTCGTCACAAATTGGCAGAAGCTTGTGAGCAATGAAGTCCGCAATAAACCATCGGGTTGTTTAAATGCTAATTAGTTTAAGTTTTATACATTGGCTAGATGTGTAAGATCAATCAAGTTTGTTCAGTAAGACGTCGTAAGTAACTGAAACAGTGTTTGACCAAGATTTTGCAGTCGAAATGTTCGAGCAACTACTGTTACAGCTGCTCTACTGAAAACTACCGATTTACCAATTCGCGAGTTACTGATTACTATATTTTCAACTACTGTTCGGATATATACTGATTTACCTGGATAGAACTACTGAATCTGTGACTGCTATAACTGACCTCACTGAGTGCCAAATTGAATCACTGAGAGGTATTCACTTGGAGCCGTGGACTGTTGCATGTCCTACTTACAACTGTTTATCGCTAAGATTACTCTGTCTTGCACTGAATCAACTGCTAAAACTACTGAATCGTATCCTTCAGAGAGCTTAACTGGTACACCTACTGACACCTACTGCTTGAACTATGAACTACTGAACGCTTTATACTTTCAACTTGGTGCCTTTAAAACTGCTCAGCTTTGCACTGAGTCAGTTGTTTGCAACTACTGAATTTATCATTTCACATACTTGATCCTGTGGTGCCGAACTGAGACACCTACTGACTCCTTTGAAACTGATGAGCATCTCTGCCTTTCACGGTTTCCTGAGCCTATAACTGAATTACCTGTTTAGAACTACTGATTCAACACCCTACTTACAACTGCTTTGCGCTTGATATATTTATTTATGTACTGAATCACGTCTTAGAATATAATCCCTTCAAGACATTATGAGTTTTACGTGCGACCAAACTGAAACTTCACCTGACACCTTCTGATACGTACTGACTCGTATTAGATCTTACTTTCCCCTGAAGACTACGTCAACCTGCAAATTGATACACTGTGTAATTACTGAAACGGTATTTCATACGTCTTACAATAACTGAATCTCACCCGCTTTTCAGATTGACAAAAATTCAATCATGCTGAAAAACTTCAGTCTTACTCAGTCAAACAAGAAAGTTAAAAACTCAGCAATAGCTAAATCAAAAGAGTCACGTCTTAAGCATACTGAATCCTTCAAAGGGTTAACGAGTCTTACCAGCGACTAAACTGAAAAGCCATCTGACACCTACTGACACATACTGACTCGTACTGAAACTTAGCTTTCTCCCTGAAGACTTTGTCCACCTACAAACTATCCACTGCAATGACTGAAACGATATTTCAGACGTCTTACACCAGCTGAATCTTACGCGCTTTTCAGATCGGCAAATATTCAATCATGCTGAAAACTTCAAAGCAAGACCTACTCACTCAAACAAGAATGGTAAGAGTTAAGTGATTGCAGCTCAAAATGACCTCAATTTGTCTGGCTGCGTTACGAACCCCTTCATAAGCCCGGTTAAACCCTCTTGTCAGCGAGATAAGTGAACCCAGATATGAAAGTCTGTCTTGGGTCTCTCTTCTTCCCTTATTTATCTGCCAATGGCAAACAAAATCAATAAAGATGGCGCCAATTTACCTCCTGTCATTGGTTGGAAACATCTCTATTCATTTAGTTCGAATTCCCAGCAAATCATTCTTAAAATCATTTCAGAATTTGAGAATCTATAGCTTTTCATTTGCCCTGCGGCTATTCAAAAAGCCAGCTATCCTTGCCATCCAGTAGCCTCGTACTCTTACGTAAAATCTTGTTAAGGTTTGAAAGTTTGAAGTTTCATTAGAATGTTAATTGCTGAGGTTTTTCTTCTTAATGAGGATCCGTCCGAAGAGACGCGACTTCTTTAATCAATGAAGCGGGTATCGCCATTACGGTAGAAATTGCAGTCGAAGCACGAATCTCTCTCTCTCTCTCCTCTTTCTTCGTTCCCTTTCCATCCCATCTCTGCCGAGCACCTCTTATTGAGAACAATTACAGTCCCAAGCATTTCCGTAACAATTTCTTTCAGTTCATCCGTTTCAGGGCCTTTTCTGTAGGAATCATCAATGGCGAAAATTACTCTAATTTCTTTAATCTTTAGGAATTTATTTCGGCTAAACTAATGAACCGTTTTCAACGAAACTCGGACAGTACATTAAGCACTACTAGGTTGACATTCAGTATTTTTTGGAAATCTATAACTTTAAAACTGTAGGAGCTATAAGCACTCAACTTTTCCCTTTTCCATTGCTCTAAGACTGTACGAGGAGGGTATCTATCGATATTATCTCGACGGGTATAGCCGCAGATCGTCATTATCACTTGCTCGGAGTTTTTATTTTCTATCTTTCCATGTCTCGATCTTCCAAACTCGCTACAGCCAGCATCAAGCCGTAGGAATCAGCGCTTTTTCCTGGCCAGCGTTCGCAAACTTCAGCGGAAAATCTCAGCACTTTTCTCGAGAGAGATTTCCACTGCTCTTTTTTTCCCCTTCAAAGTTGACTTCAAACCCAACACAAAAGGTACTCGACTAGTCAGGCGGAAAGAAAACAACTCAACCTGCTTTTTGACTTCAAAGCAAGGGGTTCGCAAGTCTGAAAATCCGTCTTATAAAAACGTGGATCCCTGAAAATCTTAAAAATTCAGAGAAAATTTTAAGACTTTTGACAATCGGAACACACTACCGTGGACTTGGCTTCGCTTCAAAGTAAGTAGTTTTCAAAAGAGGACCTAAACCTGAGAAAAAGGACGTGAAATAGCCAAGCTAAGGTTGATAGAAAACGTACAAATACGAAAAGAAGGGGTTTAGAAGTCGCCGCTGCTATTGATTTTCTCTTATGGGTTTCTTTCGCTACGTATGTGTCTCTCTGCATGTGTGGAAATGGACTGCGGAGGAAACTTACCTTCGATTCTTGCGGAAAATGGAATTGGCAAACTCCTTGCGGGTTGGATTTCAGTGTTCAGAAGACGATGGTGAAAATACGACGTGATGAAAAAGGCAGTTGCGTTAATTCACGACTCGCTTGTAGTAAAGATAGTGGACCTCTGACCGCGTGGCGCTCTCCATCACGCGTACACCCAACTCGGGGGGTTGGCAACTACATGACCCTCGTTGTAACAACAAAGTTAATTGTAATTAAGAGATTCATTAGCAAAGGTACCATAGGAAATGAAGACACCGATCACTACTTAGAAACCTTTGAATTTTAAGTATTGTTGATTGAATTAGCATTAGTTGTAACATAATTAAGTTTGTGTTTAATTCTGTACAGGATTAATAATTGATATTTAATCTAAACGTAATTACAAGTCATTGGTTTGTATTAGGTAATGTTAATGAAGAGCAGTAGTTTTAATGCAAATTAAGGTTAATTAAAGTTAAGTTAGTTTAATTACAAATTGAATCACCTTACTATGACCTTGTTTATCTAGTTAATGTTCTTGCTGACCTTGCCGGTGGAGGGGTTGGCAACACAGCGAGATGTTGCGTAGCGAACCCCTCCACCCCCTCAGTTCCCTAAGGTGAGGAAAAACGTGCGAGTAAGCGGTTCGAAACCGGTTTGTAAACACGTAACGCTGTTGCATCACTCGTTTGAAACACTCGCGTGGTAATTAGATAGCCGAGCGGGGGTCTATAGTATTGAAACGGTGGTTAAATATTACTACATTCCTAATGTTTTAGGCTAGGAGTGATTCAACCTTATGATTTTACTTCGTATTTGTCGAGCTATCTGTCCGTCTGTCTATCTGTCTACCTGTTTGTCTCTTTGTCTGTGTACCTCACTTATCTGTGTCTTATACTTGTCTACGTAACTATTTGTCTCTATATCTTTGTATCTACCCACCTACCTACCTAACTATAATTGTCAATCTACCTATCTGCCTACCTATCCATCTATCTATCTATCTATCTATCTATCTATCTGTCTGTCTGACTGACTTTCTATCCATCTATCTATCCATCTACATATCTACCTATCCGTCTATCTATCTATCTATCTACCTATCTGTCTGTCTGTCTATCTAATTGTCAGTCTATCTGTCTATCTGTCTATCTATCTATCTGTCTAGTATCTATATATCTATTTATCTATCTAACAGCTAGCTATCTATCGGCCTTCCTATCTACCCATCTACCTATCTGCCTATCTACCTATCTGACTGTCTGACTATCTATCTACCTACTTATCTATCAACCCATTTACCAACATGCCCAATATTCACTTTAATACAAATTTACTTTGACATATCTATCCGAAATCACTACTAATACAGCAATCCAGTTTAGTATTAACGTTAATATACCTTGTTACAATATCTCGTATAGTACTATTAAACCGAGAAAAGACTTCTACAACCAATTAACTCAATTCACTTAATTACATCATAATTTTTTTAACATTATCGGGTCAGTAATATCTTTTTTTAAAAGAAGGTTTGAAAGAAAACCGAAAGGTAAAAAATATAACGAATCTCGCAGACGAAATCTTTGATAAACTACGACCCTGGCCTAATATTCGATTTCAACGTAAAAATTATATTCGAAAAAAATAAATGGCTATCGGGCAACAACTGTAGTATACAGAACCAAAAAAACGAGGAAAAATACATGACAGTCAGACATTGAACCATTTTTTAAAGAACCAAATTATCTTACGAATATTTTATCAGGCGAAAAAAGTCTGTCCCAAAAGGCCAAGTAAATAATATCACAAAATAAAAGAGTAATAAAAAATAATTAGGTTATTCTTTAATGAGATATAGGCCGGTCAAAATAAAATTCGTGTCCACGCGCGTCATATTCAACTACTTTGATTATTATTTTAATTAGAATCATAATTAATTGTTATTGCTGTTATATTCTAGGTAGCTCTTCTCCAGTGTCTGTAGTGGAACAAGCATTAGATTCACCCAACAAACATTCTGACCAAACACAGTAAACAAACAACCAGGCTGTTATCAAACAAACATCAAGTCCGTTCAATAAATAAACAAACAAACACGGCTTCTTACTCAAAGCGAAAACAAACAAACAAATCGTAACGGAGCTCAAGTCGACTTTTAACAAACAAACAAATTAGACACACGGAACAGCAAATCCAAATAAAACACACAATCAAACAAAACGACATCTCCACCAACCAGCAAACAAACAACCAAACTCTTTTTAACAAACATCAGTCAGTCCATCAAGCAAACACAGCATCTGATTTGAAGGAACAAACAATCAAACCCTTATGAAACAAACATAACAACCAACAGACGTCCCAACAAAACATTTCGTTAAATCAGCAAACAAACATTCGAATTATTATCCAACAAACACCAACTCTTTCAAAAAGCAATCAAGCAAAACAAGGTTTGTTCGCCATTAAACGAACAATCAAACTGTTATCGAACAAACTTAAATTTCATTTAACAAACAACCCAAACATAAACGTCTCGTCACCCACCAAACAAACAGCCAAACGCATCGAACAAGCATTCCAAACAAACAACCAAACCTATGTACCCAACAAACATTAACGCCTTCACTTAACGAACAACCATCCAAACAAACAGAATCTATACTTCAATAAGCTAACAAACAATCCAGCTCTTTAACAAAAAGGTTTCTACCAACCAGCTAACCAACAACCAAACATTTACCAAACAAACATCAACCTCAATCAAACAAACAAGCAAAACAAGCAATCAAAACACAAACATTTCCTTCACCCACCAAACAAACAACCAAGTCTACCCAACAAACACCAACCTTGAACCAACAAACAATCAACAAAACACAGAATCTATAATCCAGCAAGCTCTTAACAAACAGTCCAACTCTTTAACAAAAAGGTTTCTACCAATCAGCTAATCAACAACCAAACATTTACCAAACAAACATAAACCTCAATCAAACAAACAAGCAAAACAAGCAATCAAAACAAAAACATTTCGTTCACCCACCAAACAAACAACCAAGTCTACCCAACAAACACCAACCTTAAATCAACAAACAATCTACAAAACACAGAATCTATAATTGAATAAGCTCTAACAAGCAATCCAACTCTTTAACAAGAAGGTTTACACCAACCAGCTAACCAACAACCAAACAATTACCAAACAAACATAAACCTCAATCAAACAAACAAGCAAAACAAGCAATCAAAACAAAAACATTTCGTTCACCCACCAAACAAACAACCAAGTCTACCCAACAAACAATCTACAAAACACACAATCTATAATTGAATAAGCTCTAACAAGCAATCCAACTCTTTAACAAGAAGGTTTACACCAACCAGCTAACCAACAACCAAACATCTACCAAACAAACATCAACCTCAATCAAACAAACAAGCAAAATAAGCAATCAAGACACAAACATTTCATTCACGCACCAAACAAACAACAACCTTGAACCAACAAACAATCAACAAAACACAGAATCTATAATTCAATAAGCTCTAACAAACAATCCAACTCCTTAACAAGAACAGATATAAAATCAACATGTTTGCCGAAGAAAGGAAATTCTTGCATAACTTGAAAGTCCCTCGAGTACAGATTTCGCTTGGATTTTGATGCTCATTGTCAAAAGGAAGGAAGGAAGAACAGGTGGGGAGGTTAACGGTGCCGAGCCACTTGTGAATGCGTAGCTGGCTGTGAGTAAAACCCCCCGACCAGTACGTGAGTTTAGTTATGGATGAGATGCCAGATTAGGGTGTTTTTAATCGCGGCCCAAAGAACTATTGTGAACTTTGATGGAAACCTGGCTCTGCACTAATGAGCCCTTTCGGCGTCTTCCTTTTCCCCGCCCTTGTCCTCTCAAATTCAGGCTCTCTTACTTCTCCAAAACAACTGACACGTTTGTAGCAAGGCTAACAAACAAACCACGGTTATTGTTCAAGAACAAACAAGCAGTTGACAGAATGTGGAAAAGTCCGTTATAGAGTAATAATTAACTAACAATTAAGTCATACAGATATATATAGATCGACTAATTGACAGAGAAGACAAATACTTGGATAGATAGATAGATAGATAGAATAGATAGACAGATAGAATATAGATGGATAGATAAATGGATAGATAGATAGACAGACAGACAGATAGATAGATAGATAGATAGATAGATAGATAGATAGACAGATAGATAGGTGGCTAGATGGACCCAATGCAAAATTCAGCATTCCCTGTCCCTGCTGAACCGCATGCTGCTACATGCTGAACATGCTTTTTGCTGCTGAAGAAAGTTGATGAGAAACGACCAAATCCGACCTGCTGCTACGCATGCTTAATTGTACTGAATCGTTTTTTCAGCATGATGGAAATACTGGACGTGGGCCAATATTCCAGAAGCAGAAGCATGCTGAAAGTTATACTGAAACCGCAGGAGTAAGAATGGGTAGCAGATATCTGAATTTAGTCTAGATTTTGCATGTGGGATAGATGGACAGATGAATAGATATATAGATAAATAGATAGATAGCCAGCTAAATAGATAGATAGATACATAGATAGATAGATAGATAGATAGATAGACAGATAGACAGATAGACAGATAGACAGATAGACAGATAGACAGATAGACAGACAGACAGATAGACAGACAGACAGATAGACAGATAGATAGATAGATACAAACAAACAGAATGCGGTAACAAAACTTCAAGGCAACGTATAAGGCTTAGGGAACCATACCAAACAAATACAGATCTTAACAAACAAACAATCGAAGAACCAATCATATTCCAGCAACAAACACAAAACACATTTAACATCTTTTTAACCAAAGTATACTTCGACTATCAAATGTGCTGTCTTGACCGAAAAAAAAGGTTCAATGCTGGGGGAAAGTTGATTGCTTACTATTCCCAAACTATCTTACATATTACCACGCAAAAAATACCACCTGTAGAACTACTTATTAACAACACACTCACAAAGTTTCATTCAAATCGGGTGATTAGTATAACTAGAATAAAATCCCAAAATTTATACATTACCGTAGTTCGCATCACCATTCACAACCTACACAATGTACATTTGAAAAGCACACACGTGACAGCTTCGTATGAATCACGTGATAGTTTTATTTATTTTCGTTTCCGATAAACATTTGCTAAAGGTGATTATCGCTGATAAAAAGCTTCTGGCAGCGCATCATTTTCGTAATTCCCGTTAATTATTCATCGAGCAAATAGATTCTGCTATAAATCACTGCGAACACGCGGATAATGGAATGGATGCACCCCGAAACATCGACTTGGCAACGAGCAGCAAAAACGACAAGAACGAGAAAGAAAACAGTATTGGGTAAATTGTAGTTTAATTAAACTGGGACGTGGGATTTATATTATATACACGAACTGATTGACAGAAAGGCAGATAGATGGGTAGATAGGTAGGTAGACGGGTATCATAGTTACTTGATATTGTTGTTGTGTATTGATGATCGATTGTTGTTATGTACGTCACGTAAATAACAACAAATACTTTGCTTTTACATGCCAGTATAAATCATCGCTAAATACAGCGGTTTGATAAGCGATCCAATACTTTAAAGAGATAAGAATAAATGGAGGAGATATAAAATAAATTTACTAATTGGTAACCGTGACCGTAATAGAGGCGAAAAAGAGATTCGGATAATCATGTACTGCGTCTGAAAAGAGTGTTGAATGTTTAGTTTGGGAACAAGTACACAGATGGCATTGCCAACAAAACAATAGAACAGCACCGGAACATGTTCCCGTTTTACCACTACCAAGTTTGTCTGTCTGTCTGTCTACGTATCTATCTATCTGTTCTCTCCACCTGTTTGTCTACCCTACTATCCTATCAATCTACCTATCTAGCTGCCTGTCTATCTATTTATGTATCCGATCGGTCTATCTAATCTAGCTGTATATCTATCTATCTATCTATCTATCTATCTATCTGTCTGTCTATCGTCCATCTATCATACCAGTCTATCTTTCTATCTGTCTATCTNAGGCGTATCTGTTATTCCATCTACATCAAAACAGATATAGTGCGAAGTTGACAAATATCTAGGTCTATTCTAATTCGCAGTCAACATCTTTATCGTTGGACGCAATATCTTAAATAATTACCTAAACATTTCCTTCAATGAACAATTCAGTCTACACCGACCTCAGCAGACCGACATTCGGATGAATGCAGATAGAGTCACCTCAAACTGGTTATTCAGCATACACAACATGAGGTAACTTTATGGAACCTCATATCGCCTGGAGTATACTTCAAAAGAAAAATGGCGCATATGGGACAAAAACGCCGCCTACCTTGTATATACACACACAATCAAACAAGAGGTGCAATAAAAGAGGAATTGGACCCACTTTCATGACCTTGTTACGTCAGTTCCATAACATTGGTTTTCTCATATGTTCTATGGTTTCAAACTACTTTTCCAATGGTGTAAATCAGTTCCATGTATGATTTCAAACTACTTTTCCAATTGTGTAAACATCACCTACGAAAGAATCAAATTACCATTCAAGTGAAGCTAATCTTTATCTTTGTGTTACAGGGGCTTACGGATAACTTAGTTTAATCATGTGAATATCATACAAATATCCAGCTCTATATAAATCTCGATTCACAGTTATCTTTCAACTTAATTCGACAAACCCTGATTCGATCTTAAGTAACTACGATAACTCTCTCGGTAATTTGCCAGTTCAGCTGTCAACCTAATTCAAAGAGGTATTTTCAAAGTCAAAAAGAGGGATTCATGCAACCAACTGTCATCATTAGGGAGTCGCAGACCCCCGCGATCGTCTAACCGCAACGTTCTCGGTGTAACTGATCAGCTTACATACCTCACGCGGTTTCTCGTTTAATTTCCAGCCTTTGCGCTGTGTGATCGATAGACTGGGAGCGGGACAGCGATATTTATAGTCCCGCGACATAACATCAGTAGATTGTTATCTGCAAGATGGCATCGCGCGTATCGTCATTTTCGTCATACGACCCATCATTTCTCGCGTCAGTAACAACAAGAAAGCAGTCGGCGATAAAAATTTGATGGGAGAATCCATACGATGCCCCAAATCTTCATATATATTGCAATACGACGGACTATAGAAACTAAACTACCGGATGTACTTGGAATCACTACATTTTTATATCTGCTCAGCAATGTCAGGAATACAATTCAGTACCAACTATAAGTGTAGTATCATTGAAGATTCAAGATAGTTTACATAGAGATGATGGAACTTTATGTTTGTTAAACTAAGGTGGAAATATTAACCATCATAGTTAATTTCATTCCTAACTTGAGGTAGTCGATTGAGAGGATGGTGAAACGCGTTTGGACGGCGAACCTCGCATCATTTGTTAGTAGAAACCTGTCACTCAAGTTGGAATGGAAATTAATTATATAAACATTTGGTAAGAAATTTGAAAACTCATTACATCATACTGATGCCAGAGCCGAAGTGGTTGGTGCGCGACACGGCAAAGTGTAACTCTATTAATTTTAGATAAATGAATAGTCTGGAAATGTCGCAACGTGGAAAAAATTACGGTTTTATATCTGTGCACACGCGATACTATGATCTTTGGAGCTCAGACACGTACGACGAAGTTTAACACTAGTTTCTCTGGATAAGGATAACTGAGTGTTTAAAATAATTGATTTAAACTGGTTCTAGTCTACTAGCTTTGCGAAGTATACGAAATCTATTTTAAAAGAAGTGCGTACATATCAATAGTTCTACCAATTTACGTAAGCATCGATGGTTCAGTGGTAGAATGCTCGCCTGCCACGCGGGCGGCCCGGGTTCGATTCCCGGTCGATGCATCTTTTGAACTTTTTTCTTTTTACTTATCTTTTTATTTTGTTCTCTGTGTTCGTTGGATCTTGTAAAAAAAGATCGTCTTTTTATGTCAAATATACAAGATCGATTAAAATGTTCATTCAGCCGGCAGTTTCAAATTCACTGCAGAAAGTTAAACTCCATTTTCATAAAACATTCTAAAAAGCGTTATTTTTCTTCAATAAGTTCAAATATTTGTAGAAAAGCAGGTAATCTACGATAAAGCAGCTAACAAGGATTTTAAATCGAAATTTGATAAGTATTAAAACCGTGTAAATTATGATTTTCATACTATCTGACATCTAGTGTTCAAAGATATACCTATGTCTGTTGGGAAGCTATCTTTCTCTTCTTATCGTCATTTATAATGAATACAACATATTTTTCTATGCATTTCTACAGTTAATTACAATTGAAATTACCTAAGGGTTATAAGGAAAAGCTGTTGAAGCGAAAACTATACCGTCTGTTAATATTTGGTTCGTGAATATTAACTTTTGGGGCCTAAAAGCCAAATACCATGCACTGATGCATAATCCTCGTTAAAATTATTATTCCTTGTATAAATAATATATGATAACACAGTTAGTTAAATACGGTTTAATGTAACCTCATTACAATGGCGAGACCAAAGCGCACATATTACGCAATCTGGCAATGCCGCTCAATGGTGGGGAAAGTGTTCGTCAAAAGCTCGCCTCTTTATGTACATCAGAGATATCTTTTTTTTACATAAATAAACCGACCAGGAACATCATTAACCAATAATAGGTATTAACTTCACAACAACTTATATTAGAATTAAGTGAGTTGAAAATTGCATGTCCTAGCGAAATATTTTCCTGTTGCTATCAATAGCTTCCAAGTATAGGTCAATTACAAAGATCGGAAATGTTTGCTATTTGCAATAGCATTTGAAAAAGGCGCGCTTTTTTGACAGACTTACTGTGCTGGTTTCCTAAGTTAGGCAGGTTTGTTATGAGTATTCAAAAGTTCATGTTTGGATGAGTTGGTTAGCGTGTCACCATTCCTGTTACAAACCTCTCGGGCTCAGTACCGTCGAGTAGGGGTCCGTGTTTTACCATCCCGTGCAACTAGGTTTATACTTGTTCCAGTGCCCAAGTCATTTACTGTGTTGTTTTTCCCAGGGTTTCAGACATGGAGACTGCGGACGACAGTTTCTCGGTGAATAACATCGAGGTGGTGGAGCACAGCGAGGAGGTCGTGACGTCAGCCGTAGAAGAGGAGCCGGTCGCAACCCCTCCAACACAGACAATCACTCTCACACAGCCCGCCGTCTACAGCATCCCTTCGCTATCGCTTCCCGTCATGCAGATCGTTACGCTGCCCTCCATTCAGACGTCTCCCGCCACTTCGACACCCATATCAAGCTCTCTTAGAAACGTCCGACTTTTCGCGTTCCAGCCCAAACCCGTAATCAACGGCACGGCCCTGTTGAACAAAGTCGTTGTCCAGCAGCAACCACAAACTGTCGTCCTCTCACCAACACAGTTTCAGGGCGCCACGAAACAGCAGCAGATCACGCTAAACCAGATTCTGGCCAAATCCAAGCAACAGCCTGTTCAAAAGACTTTCCACATCCAGACCAGCACGGGTACAACCCCGAAACTGACGGCCCAGAGTTTCTACGGGAACAAGTACTCGAACAAAAAGTTCGCCCTGACTTCGGTCAAACCCAATCCCCAGTTCTGGAAGGAACAGAAAAGGGCAAAAGAGTTAGAAGAGGTCGCTCATTTAAGTCCTGAACTGAAAGAAGCCTTTAAACTCATCCAGGATCTTATGGATCCTTCCTTAAAGAATAACAACGCTTTCTTTATAGACAAAGTAGATCCGGACAAGGACGGGGCGCCCGATTACTACCAGGTAATCACCAAACCTCTCTGGCTCAACAAGATTCGCGAAAAGTTAAAAAACAGCGATTATAAAGAGATACTGGAAGTCATAACGGACGTGCGGATCATGCTGGAGAACTGTTATCGCTATAACGGACCGAACCACCCCATTAGCAAAAAAGCCATGCGCATGGAACAGATCCTGGAACAAAAGCTCACCTCTCTACCGTCCGATTTGCGCGACCAATGCACCTTGGAGAAATCATTCGGACCTGAAATCAAGCAGGTTGATGAGGAGTCGATCCAGGCCGAAGGTAAACGTCTGGTCGTCGGCGGCGAGCCGTACTTTTCCTACATTCTGCACCGAGTCAAGGACGAGCGAGATAAACGCGAAAAGGAGCTGAAGGAGAAATTGCTACAAGAGCAGCAAAGGAAACGCGAGGAAAAGGAGAAACGAATAAGAGCCTGGGCGCAAAAGATGATGAACGAGAAGGTGAAAAAAGAAATGCGACTCATGTGGGAGATCCCGCAGATCGGTCACTTTCTCCACTTGGCCAGGAAGGCGCTCCATATCGGAGAAATCGCTCAGTACGAACTGGAACACATGTTCCTGATGCCGGAAGCTTCCGTCTTATTGGCCACCTTGGTGACGTCGCTCCTGAGCTCGCCCAATCAGCGGGTCAAGCTATCGGAGACTCCGCCCCCGGAGTATTCCGTATGGTCGGCCAAACTCCAGTCGAAAGCAGCTGAATGGTTCCGCGCCTATAACCGAGAAGGCCACAACGCACTTAAAGGTAACATAGCTATAACCCAACGTGAAAAAAAGCAATTACGTAATATTATTAATAGTAGGTTGGCAAATTACTGAGTTGATTTAACAAGTTAATGTAATCAATATAAAATTAAATAGATATGGAAAATTCCGAGTATAAATATACTTCCATTTCCAAAAATAGCCGAGAAGATCATCGTGAATTACCATAAGCAAAATTTTACCAAATATAGTATTTTAAATGAATAAAACTTATTAAAATTACAGTGACTAATTTAACCGTTTTCAGTTTTCGAGAATCTGGGTATCGAACCATCATTCTGGGCCGTCTGCGGTGACAGGAGCCCTCTAGACGTCAAACCGTACCACGAGCTGTCCTTCCTCAAGCGCGTCTGGATCTTCAAAACCCTCTGCGATGTTGTCATGCATTCCCACAAGACAGTGCAAGAGGCCATGGCCGAAGAAGAAGGTCCCGAGTCGCGTGAGGTCATTCTAGGTCAAGACTCGGAAGGCTATTCCTACCTGCATTTCCCCGCCGTTAGCGGCTCCGATATTCGAGTCTATCGCCAATCTAAATGGGACCTTGACAGGGACCCCTTTTGGGGTCCGCTGTGCGAGGAACGAAGGATCGAGGAGGAGGAAAAGACCCGGCAAGAAGAGGAAAGACTCAGGATGATTGCCAAGAGAATGTCGCAAGGTAACAGTCAACCGCATAAAGGAAAGGGCATAACACAGGACAGGGACAGGGGAGGAGGGTGTTGTTTTCTTTGTATTTCTTAAAAAGTTACAACTTAGTAATAATTTAAATTCACCTGGTATGTTATATTATATACGAGAATGTAACTGTAATGTTTAAAGACAATATGAGCCCATTCATTTTACTGGTATAAAATTCTAAAGTCTGAACGCTTATCGACGTTATAGGAAGCTGTACTCCCAAGAGTAAAGGCAAAAGACGGAATCAGACCAAATCTACTTCAACTACACCGGCGAAGACGAAGAAGAAAGCGCCGCAGCCGTCGCCCAAATTAGTAGCTACCAGGATCTCACCGCGGACTCTACAAAGACATACCGGGCTGGCTTCGTATAAGGAAACCAGCGACGAAGAGGAGGATGACGACACGGCCGACCCAGGTAAAATTGTCGAAAAGACCATAATAAATTACGACACGTTACGATAGATCTTGGCAGCTTTATGGCGTTATTGTGAACTATTTTCAATTCTTTCCAATTTCTCATGATGTTTCTTAACTAGGGGAGGAAGATGCGACTGCGGAAGATGAAGAATCCGCGTCGGATGAAGAGTTTGAAAACAAGCGCAGGCGTAGCACGAGAAAGAGGGTGGCCAGCAGGAAAGTCCTGGAGAAGATTGAAGAGGAAGAAGAAAAAGAGGAGGGAGAGGAAGAAGATGATAAACAGGAGGAAGAGGAGGAACAAACTGATGAAGAAATGGAAGGAGAGAATCAAAAAGAAGAAAAGCCAGTCGTCAAATCAGAATCTACCCCGGAAGAAAGTATTGAAACAGCCGCTCAAATACCCGAGTTGGTGGAAAAGGTTACCGATGAGGTCAACATCAAAGAAGAGCTGAAAACCGATGAAGCTGGACCGATGACCGAAGAAACTGAAGAAGAGGATGAAGATAAGGACCCAGACAGGCCGCTGTTTGACCCGTTCTACTTCGAGCTGGTCATCTCCAGCGTGGGCGAGCTCAAGGACTGGATCGCGAAGTATGAAGACATGGACGGGAAACCCCCGCCCAGGAACGAAATCCGTCTGCGGAACCGTTTATGCGCCCTCCTGGAAGAAGCGGAACCTCTGGCTGCTGATCAGCTGATAGCCAATGAGAAAATTTGTCGCCACCTGTGGAGGCAGTGGGACGCGCACTACAACCCGGAGAAGGACGAGAGCAGTGACAGCGACGGGTCGTGCGATGACGAGGCCGAAGATGAGGAGAACCTCAGTGACGAAGAGATTGACGACGGTCTTCGTCATTCGAAACGACTGCGCAAGCGCAAAAGAGAGTTTGGTGATTCGGAGCAGAGCACCAGGAGTCCCAGCCCGTCTGAAGAGGTTGAGGCGAAACACCCGAAGCGGGGATTCTACGAAGAAGACCCTGTCTGGGAACGGGATGCCGAGAAGAAACCCCCGCGAAAGCCGGTCTTTGAGGAACACATGAAAAACCCCCAGTATTGGCGAGGAAGGAGAGTCACCCGAGCTACAGCGCAGTTTGCCAACAGTGTACCTTTTGACGACGAGGACCAATCCGTGGAGATGGAAGATGCGAGCGCGACTCACAACAACGTAAACCACGAGGTATAATTTGAGAGTGCATTTGGCATTCATTCGTTTACTTGTTCATTTTCCTGACATGTTCATTTCAGTGGTTATTTATTAGTTTAACCATTATATGTTTAATTACTTATATCATTTATACCTTAAAGTATTTTATTAAATTATCTAATAACTTAGTTATAGTAATTTAATGGTTTCCGTTATTTATTTTTACTATTTTGGTCATGTTCTTACTTAAGGCTAAAGAGGGAGCAACAACAGGAGAACTGATGGACCAGTTACGACAGCTGCGGCGTCAGCAAGCCATGCTGTGCAGCACGGACCGACAACGGGATCAGCCACTGAACGACTCCAAGCCGGTCAACGGCTCTCCTGCTCCAATTCCACTTAAAGTCAGCCAGGATCAAACCTCACCAGCACGCGCACTGAATGTGATGCTTCGGAAATCGGCCGACTTGGCACCGGCTTCTACAGTGACTTCCAATGGGTCCGTTCCAGAAACCTCAAATAGCACACAGCAGCCTGCAGAGCAAAAACAACCGGTTAAATTGATCATAGTTAACAATACTCAACCCAACTCTGCACTCGGCCCCGAGACGCTGGCCCGGATTCTGGGTCCCGAGGCTAGGACGGGCAAGCTCAGCGTCGTCAAAACGGCGACAGGTGGCAAAAACTTGGTACTGATCCTTGCCGACGGCAGCGTACGTCAGATTACTGCCCCACAGTTATCTCAGATTCAGGACGTACTCCGGTCGAAACGTGACGCCGCAAAAGCTCAGCCGTCGACCAGCACGTGATTTCCCACGACCATTCTTTGTTCTTCAGATTGCGCCAGACGTCCTCCTATGTCACATTACGAAGCGAAAAATTTATTAATTGAAGAAAAATTGTCTGCGTGTTTAAATGACGCAAAATACTGTGTTTGTTTTCATCTTTATAGGGTCAGTTATGTTCTTTTTCTCCTTATTCAACCAACATGAAAAGATCCCTATGTATTCCTCTCTTATTTTTCCTCATTACAACTAGTGACAGTGTCTAGTTTTTAGTATTCCATCAATTAAGCACAGCTGATTAATACAATCGTTTATTTTGCAAATGAAGGAATAAAACATAAAACAATTAAAAGAAAAGATTGAAGAGTCTACTAGATGCCCGTAGTTGTTAACAACTTGACAAATACACGGTTTAAGTGCATCCAGTAGGGACAGTAGGAGGAGCCTACCATAAGAGCTGTTGCAAGCGTGATTAGCGCCGCGGTAGCTGCTGTGCTCTCGGAACATAGAAGCTAGCGGCAGGGTATCCGATCTTGGAACTAACAGGCTCCTCCCACTATCCCTACTAATGCCGTTGTTCTGTGGGTCAAATATTGCCGAGTAATTCTCTAGCACAAGTTGCAAGAGTTTTGAACGTTGCTTCGCGTAGAACAAGTCTCAACTCTTTATTTTGCTCTCCGCTTTAGTATAAAACAACTTTGAAACATAATGCCGGTTGAAAATCTCGAGCAGGAAGGCTTGGAAAAGAACCCAAATCTTGATTTGGCGCAGCTCAAGTTTCTGCTGACACTCGAAGAACATAAACAGAATGGAGAAGCGAAACAAAAGCTTCTAGATGCAATTAAGGCTGATAGTAAGACCAAATATATATATGACAGTCTTTAAAATCCTGTTAAGACATTACTAAAGGCATCTTTCTTATGGCTGGGATGTTAATGGCAAACGTCCGTGCGTTTGGTTTGTCTGTAGCCTCTCTTTGTCGTTGTAGTTCTCGTACTGTGTGTTGATTGCTAGATCTTGCAATCACGGGTAGATATCTGCGAAATGTGTATATGTGTTACTGATATGATATAATACTTGTGCGTGTACAGTGAGCTTTATTTAAAGAATGTTAACTTAATTTTATAGATATGGCGCCCTTTTACGAGGAGGTTTGCAAGGATCTCGGCTGGCCTCTCGACGAGTCGCTTCTAAACTCGATGAAAGCTGAGAATGAGGAGAAGCTGAAAGAACTCGACGCAGCTATCGAAGACGCCGAGCAAAACCTGGGTGAAATGGAAGTTCGGGAATCCAACCTGAAGAAGGCCGAGTATCTCTGCAGGATCGGCAGCAAAGTATTAGCACAGCTTTTTTGTTAACTCAAATCTTAGTACTTCATCCATTAAAACAATTATTAAATTAACCGTGATTATAGGATGCCTCAATTTCTGCCTTCCGTAAAACGTACGACAAGACTGTTTCACTGGGCCACCGTCTGGACATCGTCTTTCATAACATCAGGATCGGCTTGTTCTACATGGATCACGATTTGGTGACAAGGAACATCGAGAAGGCCAGGAGTCTCATTGAGGAAGGTGGCGACTGGGATCGTCGCAATCGTCTCAAAGTCTATCAGGGACTCTACTGCATGGCCATCCGAGATTTCAAGGGAGCCTCTCAGTTCTTCCTCGATACTGTGTCGACGTTTACTTCGTACGAGCTGATGGATTACACCATGTTCGTTCGCTACACGGTTTACATGGGCATGATTGCATTACCCCGCAATCAACTGAGAGACAAGGTTAATCGTCATTAAAATATTTTGCTTAAATAAACTCCTTAATATAATGTAATAAAATCGGGATAATATTGTTAGAATGGAAATACGATGGTAAATGTTAATTAATTTTGTGAATTGCAGGTAATGAAAGGATCGGAAATTCAGGAAGTACTCTACAACCTTCCCGATGTCAAAGATTATCTGCTGTCGTTATACAATTGCCACTATAGTGACTTCTTCAAGAATCTGGGTAATTCAGTTTTATATCGCTAACATGCTGTTTGATAAATTAACCAACAAGGAGCTTTAATTTCAGCCCGCGTGGAACAGTTCATGAAGAACGACCGCTACATTGCCCCGCATTACCGCTACTACGTCCGCGAGATGCGGGTTCTGGCCTACACGCAACTGCTCGAGTCGTACCGCAGTCTGACGCTGACCTACATGGCCCAGGCTTTCGGAGTGACTGAAGAGTACGTTGACCGAGAGCTGTCCCGTTTCATCGCCGCGGGACGGCTTCACTGTCGCATTGACAAGGTTGGCGGCATCGTGGAAACCAATCGGCCCGACTCGAAGAACTGGCAGTACCAGTCGACCATCAAACAGGGCGATATCCTTCTTAACCGCGTCCAGAAACTGTCGCGAGTTATCAACATTTAAACTAACAGCTCGTGTGTTACCCATGCAAAACGAAAAATAAAAAACCTTTTGATCTTAATACCTACAACAGTGCATCTTTTTACCATTTCAACGATTTAGGCAAGAACAATAGCACGGCATTTAACGCATAGCTTAACTGTATTTTCATTATAAACATATAAAATGTTCATGAATTTGCATATTTCAAATGACGGTGTGCAGAAATATTGAAAAACAATGAATGGGTTGGTAAACGGTGAGATTGTACAAAGGGACATAAATTATTCATTATTTCATTTGAACTCCATAACTTAAATCCGGGGACTAGAAGTTAACTCCTCGCCTGGACTTAAAACAAGAGTCCCTTTACATCTTCTTATCACAAAGTCGTACAATATTTCCACGTGTAATCGTTTCGGAAATCGGTCGTGACAGAAACTGTGGGATCTGACTCTCTGTCGAAAGAACGATCGACACCCGAGTACGGGCAACTTCACTTCTTTATTGTGAGGTTTTTCAGAAGTGCGATGTCAACATGATCTGGCAACCGCCGCTGACGTGTTCCAGAACCTGTTCTTTGAGACCGCAGACTTGTTGTCGCAACTTGTGTACGACGGTCGAAAGCTCCGTGTTCTCTCCTTTAAGTATTTTGACTTTGTCCTCCAGCTTGGATATGCGTTCGAGTTTGCGCCGCCGACATTTTGAGGCCGCGATCCTGTTCCGCTGTCGTTTGCGCTCCAGTTTGATCTTCTCCTGCGTCTCCATGTCGATAGGGGAGAGTGGCGGGGAGCTGCTGATGGAACCATGACCAAAAGGCTCTTCTTTCACAAGAATCTGTTTCATAAGAAACGGTAATTTAACAATTAACATTCGAAAAAGGAGAAAAAAAGATAATGATTTCAAAAGTCACGTGACCCCTTTAAGATAAGCGAGTTTTACCTGTGGCAGTCCTTGACCCAAACCAAAATTGGCGCTGGCTGAAGAGGTGTTCTCCTGTTGGGTTGTTGTGGGCGGCACCGAATAAAAAGGAGTTGGTTCCGAGCTTTCCTCCAACGAAGCCAAGGCATCGGCGAATCCGCGGGTATACATCTCTTGTTCTTGGTTTGTAGACCGCGGATTGGGACACAAAAATGGGCCTGGTGTTGGTGTAGGAAGCCCGCTCTGCTGAAGGATCATCTTTTCCAACTCGGGGCTGGGCATTTTCAGCATATTGAGATCGGGAGATGATAAGAGAACGTCGAAACGAGGCTTTTTCAAGCGAGGGCTGTTCAGATCGAGTGTCAGCCTCTTCTTCATGTCCTCCTTCGTTGAGTATCCATTGTCGTAAAATGTCGTCTCCATTGCTGTTTTTTTTCTTTTAATTACACTTTGCAGTCCAAAGAGCTGTTTACTTTTCAATGACTCCAGCAAAAATCAACGCTATACGTGCAAACAAAAACAACAACTGCGTTTACGTTGCGTCCTCTCCCGGTCTGACCACCTGGCTAACTGTGAGTCATGCCCAACCACTGCCCATGTTTCTAGAGCGCTCTTGGCCTTGTTTTCTCGGTGACATCACCGCCTAGCCTTCTGATTGACTGTAAAAACTTGTGACCAATAGCAATCTGTTTTTACTGCGTGACGCCAACAGTCCTAAGGAATCGATATGCACTTAGATAGCTGCAGTTTTATCATTTTGAATTACTATTGACTTATATCGCAGTCATTTTATTAAACCGAATTTTAACTTAAAAGGGTTTTAATTTAATTGCAGTCTGCGGATACCGACCAATGAGAATTAAGCGGAGGCGGAGCGTTAGGGTTTTCTGCAGCTACCAAAGATGATTGGTAGGGAGCGCTGCGGTGCACGTGTTGAGGTTTTTCGCAACTGCAACATGTCTGTGAGTTCTACGAGTTTGTCCTCACTTTCTCTTTCTATTTGCATCAGTTTGAATTTGTGGAACCAGCACCTCGACAGTCACAACAAAACCTCCTGATTTTCCCCCCTGTTTGAGTTTACCTAGCTTTAGTTGACATTAACAATCATGCCGAAGAAAGGAAGTAATAAGAAAATGGGAGCTTCTGCTGTTGCTAACCCAAAAGCTGCTACATCTGCTTCAGCTGCTGCTGCTAGTTCGGCAGGTACGATTTCATCAGTTGGAAAGGTTGTTATTTGGTTTTAATAATTCGTTATTCCCATGCAGGCAAATCCACGCCCAAAATCAAAGTTGAAGCCCTGTTCTCCGACGACGATTCCCAGTTTGACTCGGGCAGTGTCGTCAGCTCTATTTCAGAAAACCGCAGCGTTGCAGATGAAGGTACAATTTCAACTATCTATTATTTAGGTTCCATTAACAGTGATAACAACAACACGTGTCTAGGTGGCGAAGTTGACGAAAGATCGCAGTTGGAAATACTGGAGGAGAAGTTGAAGGACGCGATTGATTTAACGAGTCAGAAATCGTCACACGGTCGCACCACGTCGTACGAGAGCCTCTGCAAAGTCTTCTCGCAGAAGTACCTCCCCGACTTTGTCGCTGGCCGCCGAATGACGCTGATGGAGTGCGTAGAGCGCGGTCTCAAGAAAGGACGAGGGGCCGAGCAGGAGGCAGCTGCTAAATTAGGGTTTTTGCTGTGCCTTCAGCTAGGAGCTACCAGTGAATCTGAGATGGCATTTCAGGAGCAGAAACAGACACTCATGACGGTGACGGGAGATCCGTCAGCTCCTCCGTCTGTCCGATCGCAGGTAAGCTGCAGTGTGATCCTTTTTTTTCATTTGTGCCTTTCTTAACATTTTTGATTTTGATCGTAGTGCTGCACAACACTCGGCCTGGGCAGTTTTCTCTCCGGACACGATTTGGTTGAAGTGCAGCACACGATGGAAGCCATGGAGGCTGTCTTCTCATTGTCGTATCCTCGCGGACCTGAGCGGACCGTGCCCAGTCATTCGCCCGAAGTTCTCCGTTTGCACTCGGCGGCACTGGGCTCATGGACCCTGCTTCTGACGCTGTTATCGGCGCGTCAGATCTACAACATGGCTCATAGGTAACATTAGTGTTACCTGAACATGTATGGTTAATAACATCAAGAATGAATAATAAATTAACTCGATTACTTTTAGTTAATTCATATGTGAAGTAGTATAATAATTTTAAAATGTATTGGTTGGTCAAGTTATGTAATATTCGTAATACTTGTTAACCTATGAGAGAGTGAATCTTTAGTTTTTATAATGGGTGTCGCTTTAATTCAATTAATGGTAATTCTATAATTATAGGAATTATAATAATAGTAATTTTCTAAAACTAGCTACCTTCAACGCCTGTTGGGGTTGCTGGACTCGCCCGACGTCGACCTGCGCATCGGCGCGGGAGAGGCTATCGCTTTGATCTACGAGGGGGCCCGCGAGTTCAACGAAGATTTCGGTTTCACACCGTCAAAGGAAGACGAAGATGCGCCGGAAGTCGATGAGGACGAACTGGAGGATGTTGCCGAACTCTGCGCCAAACTGAGACAGTTGGCCACGGATTCACAGAAATTTCGCGCCAAAAAGGACCGCAAACAGCAGCGCTCGAATTTCCGCGATTTCCTCAGGGCTGTTGAAGTATGAAAATCGACTAATCTCAGTCTTAACTGTTTAAAACTGCTGTTAATTGTACCCTTCTTAACTTGTAAATTAATGTGAAATTATTAAAGTACCGTGTTTTTGTAAAGATTTCCATTGATTAGCAGAAGCAGTTAAAATTAAGATGAACTATTTGTTTAAAAGAAAGAAAGGAATTACAGGAATTCTACTTATTATTTGAAAAATGCTGGATATACCGATTACAGGAAACTGATACTGAATTGATAATGAATAATATGATTGATAATGATAATGATGAAGGTGAATGATAATGAATTGATCATGGATGATGTTGGTTACAGGAAAATGAACCGCCGGATGTGCGGGTCAAATTTGGGACGGAAGTGCTGGAGCTGGACTCGTGGACGCGGAAGAAACAATACGATGCCTTTTGTCAAGTAAGCTGGCCCGTACAGTACATCTTTACCCCGCTATTTTTTAAAAAGTTACGAAGATGGATAGGTGTATCGGATAGTTAGATAGGTAAATAGACAGACAGACGGATGGGTAGATGGGTTCATATATAACTAGATAGATAGATAGATAGAAGGGTGGATAGATGAGCAGATAGATAGGTAGCTTGATGGATAGTGGATAGTCAGTTAGATAAATAGACAGACAGATTGATGAATAGACGGTTGGATGGATAATTAGATAGTCAGCGATAGATAGATAGATACCTCGATAGATGATGAATTCGTTAACAGTTTTGAATACATTTGTGTAAGACTTTGGGAAAGCTAATTGCAGGTTGCTTTATCATTTCCTCTGTACAGTTGCTGGGATCGGGAATGAATTTGCATCTGACGCAAAACGAGCTCATTCGCGATATTTTCGGACTTGGAGCACCCCTGATCGTCGATAACAGCACGTCCAACAAGGCGACCAAACTGGAGAGAGTAATAATTGTCTAAATTAACTGGAAATTAATTGTTATATCTCATTATTATACTATTATTAGTAAGTATTGTTATATTGTTGTTGAATTAATATTAATATTAATATCATAGTTAATTGTTTACTTATCATTTGATTAATTAACAACAGACGAAATTAAAGATACGTGTTTTAGTTTAAACTATTTCATTATTAACTTACCAAGTACAAACTCTTAACTATTAACAAACATTTTATCAACTAGCACACGTAATAGTATAGCTGATAGAATGAATGGATGAATGAATGAATGGATGGATGGATGAATGAATGAATGGATGAATGAATGAATGAATGGATGAATGAATGAATGAATGGATGGATGGATGGATGGATGGATGGATGAATGAATGGATGGACGAATGATGAATGGATGAACGTAGTAGTACCAAAATCAACTGTGATTCTTACTGCATTGTATACTGCACTTTATTATAGTGTAATTAAGTTTATTAATATTTATTCATTTTTTCTTTTAGCACCATCTGAATATGATGAACTTCAAGGCGAGATCCATTGTCCGCGGCAAGAATCGGGATAAACGTGCCGTTGTCCTTTAGATTGCTGCTGCTGCTGCTTCTTTTTTCTTCTTATTATTTTTTGAGTTATTAATTTTAATTGGTATTTTTTTATTTTAATTTCGCTCCCTTTCTTCCGGTTCTGTGTTGAGTAGTCAGGGTTAGGTTTCAGTAATTTTTTTTTGTGAAATTTTTCTTGTTTGCTTTTGTAATGGAGGGCGCGAAATAGTCTGATGAAATTTAGTAAAAATTAATATTAGTTATGTTTGTCAAAATCCTATTTTTTTCTCTCTCCCTCTCTGTTTGATTCATATGGTTCGGTACAGATTGTTTTCTTGTGATTTTTTTTTATTTTTTGGCCCCGTGGGTTATAGACGGCAACTTTGGTTTGCTGGGAGAGACTTTTTTTTTTGCACGCGCGCTTTGCGATTTTGCGAAGCTGCAGTGAAAACTGAATGAATACACTTCAAGTCAGTGAATTGCAGTGGTGTTGTTTTTTTTTCATGTTTTACTGTAAGAAAGTTGAAGGTTGTTTATGGTTATATTATACGTATTACTTTGATATTATAGTTTAAATTGCTATTTGGATGTTAATATTTGGCTAATTACGTAACTACTTAAAAGTATTCGTTAATTTCGGAAATCTAGTAAAGGTCCTATTTTTGCAGTATCTTTGATAAGACGGATAAAGATAATTTTGATTCCACTGATCCATTATAAATCCATTATAAAAACAATTACAATTAAATTAGAATAATGTTATTACTTATAATCAGAATCAAGTCCACTTGGGAAAAAAAAGAAAAAAGATCTAGGTGTGACTTTATTGGTCGGGCTACTGACGCAGTTCCACTCACGGTCGCGATCCCACTGCTGCCCGACACGGGCGCTTTTGGCTGCTGAGTTTCCCCCCTGGCCCGGTACGCGCCTCCTTAGCGAACCTGGATCCCCAGGACTCCTCCCGAGGAACCATGTTGATGCCAAGCTCAGTGCGGACGTCCATTCAACGTAGATCCTGCGCCAACAGGACTCCCGACCTCAAACCAACCGCTAGATCACGCCTCCCAGTAGCGGGATTACAGAGGTGCGCCACTACCTCCAGCCATCAACATGTGAGAATCCGGGCTATTTAACTACCAGGTACAGGAGAATAAGTCACATAATTATGATGTTCTCTATTACTAATTATTAATTGCACGTGTAATAAGGTTAAATGTAGTGTTTCTTAATTTCTTAAACTGGGGTTTCATAGATAAGATTGGCTAACTAGAATGTAACTCTTAAAATCGCTGCTAGATGGCGTCTAAACGCATTGTACAGTTTACTAATTAGCATTAGTATTCCCGTTGCCCGTTATTAGAGAAAAAATTATCTTAGGACAATAAATTTTGCTCTCTTACAATGTCAGTAGAAATTAAAGGCTAAGAAACTATTTAAAGTATCCAATTATCGTCGATAAACGGACATTCTAGAACAAGCTTCTCTGACCACAGTTGCCCGTATTCCAAACAACTGACGGCTTTTTCAGGTACGCATTGAAGCAATCTGCACGCCGTGCCTAGGTTTTGACCGTCTTATTCTCATCGCTTGTTTTGAAGCGCTAGTTTTTACAGTCAGTTTGTTAAACCATGGACGATGAAGCAGAAACTTACAAATTGTGGCGTATCAGAAAGACCATTATGCAGGTAGGTTTCTTATTTGTTGTTTTACCTTACTAGTAAATTGATTGCTGTAAAATTGTATACGATTCTTCGATCAAACATTGTCGTCTCTTGAATTGTATTGTTTTTTAGATGTTGTTATATTATTATCATCTGCTATTATTATTGCAGTTGTGTCACGACAGGGGGTACCTTGTCACGCAGGACGAACTCGACCAGACTCTGGACCAGTTCAAGGATCAGTTTGGCGACAAGCCAAGGTTACTGGACAAATACTCTTAAATCCATAATATGTATTATCGTCTGTGCATTTTACACCATATGTGCACATCTATCGTTACTGCTCAAAGATAACACCAGTATTACGTCATACACAGTGAACGCCGGCCTGCTCGAAGCGATCTTATTGTCCTCGTGGCTCACAACGACGACCCTACTGACCAGATGTTTGTTTTCTTTCCCGACGAACCCAAGATTGGCATCAAGACCATCAAGACATACTGCCAGCGAATGCAAGAGGAAAACATCACCCGCGCGATAATCGTCGTCCAGCAGGGAATGACGCCCTCTGCTAAACAGGTTCATTATATATTGTCCTCTGTTTTGAATTTTTTAAAAAAATTAATTGAAAATTGGTATAAAAATTTAACTGTAAATGTGAAACTGGATTTTGTCTTTAGTCATTGGTCGATATGGCGCCCAAGTATATTCTGGAGTACTTCCTCGAGTCGGAGTTGCTTATCAACATTACCGAGCACGAGCTGGTTCCCGAGCACGTCGTCTTGACCCCAGAGGAGAAACAGGAACTCCTTGCCAGATAGTAAAATCCACGTTTTTGTTTCTTAAAAATTAACCGCATTCTTTAAATTTTAGTGCAAAATCCAAAATAACCTGTCCGATTAAATTCGCTGAAGGTTTTAATTAGCTTACATTTGATTTTCTACTTTATTTTTAAATAATATTATGAGCATTAACCACTGTGATTAATTATCCCCAGTAAACTGAAGGAGAACCATTT
>JAIQCU010000215.1:0-77452 GCA_022114935.1 Leptestheria dahalacensis | reverse complement strand
AAAGGGATAAAATAATGTTTGCAATTCAATCAGGATGTCGTGAAGGTCATCAATGATACTGAAGATCAGTCTCCTCCAGACGCACCCGAGGGAGAAATTCCTAAATCCAGCTCTACCATATCCTTTGACCTACCCAACTCTGTCACGCTGTGGAAAGTGTCCCCTAGACCTCCTCGTTCCGCTGAGGTAATAGTTTTATCTATCTAGCTATTTATCTAGGTCGATAGACAGGTACATAGGTAGATAGATAGATAGATGGATACATTAATAATAAAAGTAACGGAACCAATTGTTGTCTCTTGCAGTATTACCACTTCACGTCTTTCGCCATGGCGCTGAATGAACTTTCTCCTGGAATGAAGAGCACCCTCTGTCCGACAGACAGCCGTCTTCGTCCCGACATCCGACTTCTCGAGGAAGGGTTTACAGACGAAGCCTCAAGTCACAAGACGCGACTGGAGGAGAAACAGAGAGAAGTCAGAAGGAACAGGAAGGCTAATAGGGAAAAGGACCCTAAACCAAGGTGATTCACTGAAGACAGATCCTATACTGAATGTCGATCTAACCAGACTTCTGTAGGTGGTTCGAACAGACAACCAATCCTTACACCAAACAGGAAGACTGGATCTACAAAGGTGGCTACTGGGATCGTTCTTATCAAAACTGCCCTGATATATTTTAAAAACCCCGTCTGATTGGCTGAATCTCGAAACGTTGGAGTATATATCTATCTCTCCATTATTACACACGTGCATGTAGTAGACTTGTTCACCGCTAGATGACGTCGGCCCCCTCGTGCAATAATGAAACCAGGGTTAGTATACCTGAATTCTCTCCTCCCCACGACAAGAAATTATCCGTACAAGGCAATGAAATGGTCGTCCAGAACCGCAACTCGTCAGCTAGAGTACAGGAGTTACCCCATTCTCGTTGGTTAAGATATATGATAGAACTAAAAGTATTTGTCGTTGTCGCGAGTGGCATATCCCCTCTTCTTTTTGTTGTCAAGTGAAGAGTTGAAAACTGTAGCCTCCAACTGAAAAAGTAAATATAAAGCCACCAGGGAAATACACTAAAAGAATAAACGTTGGTTTTCAATTTTTCGCAATGGGACATTTGAGAAGAAAAAGCAGCGCAGTATTCGCTGATTGCATGCGATGTAGAGGGGCATTAGGGAACAAGCAATTTCAAAAGGAAAACATTGCGGTTGTCATGTTCCTATTCTCAGTACTAGCCATAACGAAAGAGAATAACGATCATGCACGCTATATCCTTAAAAACGACATACTATTCTAGGACCGCCAATAAAGCAAAACTACAGTTTTGAACTCGTAACAAGAGGTTCTGTTTGAGACTAGAAGCCATAAAAAGGAAAATGCTTCAGTTGTTGGCTGGCAGGGGACGTTGAGGTGCTGGGCACCGCGCCAGAACCCTAAGGGCGACCTATATAAAAAGTCTCACGCGGCCGTGAATTTTCATGGCCATCGCTGTGACAGTGACGTCACTGTAGCGAGAAAAGGCCAAAAAAGACGCGCAGAGGAACACGTGCTAGTAGTCTTAAAATAGGGAGGAATGCCATTTGATGCTTCCACTGTAAGCTGCAGCCACTCTTAGCTACCATAGCCGTTGTATTGCGTCAGTTGAGCTTGCCGCGGCTTGGAAGCTTGCCGTCGTCTTGTGTAGCTCTCGACGTTTGCCCTTTGACAACTATCCGTGCGTCTTTGCCAGCAAGTCTAGCCAGGATAGCAATCCGATCAAAACATGTCTCTGAGTCGTCAAATTGTACGCCGGAATCTGCGCGAAACGTGCAGATGGATGGCCGGTGAAAAGGCGTCGCCGTCGAAAGCCACGTGGCCACAATCCGCGCAATGGAATGTTCAGCGCAACGTCATTTCCGATATCAGAAGAAACTTGCACCTTTCAACGGTACGTTTTATTACACAACGAGACGGTTTTATAGAAACTTAAGCACGCATTCCTTTAAAGCAAAATACAAGACAATGGCACGTAGTGAGCCCTGGGGTTTAGGTCAATATTCTAGCCCCTTAGGACAAAGGTGCGGGGAAGGAGGCCTGATAGACCGTACGCACCGGGGTTGTGCTCTACAGAGGTGGGCAACCCATAGATTAGAGTAGCGAACCCCTCGTAAGATCGATAGACGGTCGATTACGCTTCAAGTTTTGTTTCTGTCCAGACTAAAAGTACGACATATATATCTATCCTGCCAAAGAATATTTTCTAACTGCAGATGTTGTTATGAACGACCCAAGGCTGTTAAAATGCGCAGTCATTTTGAATGTCGCAATCTCTGGCAACGGTCCAGGGGCAGCGATTATTCCCAGGGTATTGTAATTTGATTCACGGGTAGCATATTGAGGGGCACTTAAAATCCCAACTGGGGGTTAAGGAAAAGCCTTGAAGCTTTCCCAGTCGTGATGAGCATCTTAAGGCGAATCATTTACATTCAAGAAAAATTTTCTATTTGTTTTAATTATTCTTCCAACAGTGTTGCATTCAGTCGCAAGCGACGAATATCTTCAGTCCGCGTGAGGAATTTTTCGACAAAAAGTAAAACCTTGATATGTTACTGGGTTATTCTTGTGCACTAACGTTGAATTATCTCATTTGCCAACAGGGACAAAGAATCTGTTGCTACCAGCGTGGAAGATGTCATCTTCGATCTCTTTAAGCAACCCAACTGTGACACAATTGTTGTCGGAAATTTTCTCTCGGTATCATTTTCATTTTCTAGATCTTGCTATCAAATGTTTGCGTTTCTTGGATTCTCCTCGTTCTCAGATATGGATTGATTTACATTGTACTGAAATATATGCTAGGCTTTGTGGGCGACCGGGTTGAGAGCTACTGACCCTCGTCTGAGCGAACTTATGCAAACTTTGCGCAAACTGCATTTCGACCTCCAGAGTGACGGGCACGGTACCCTGGAGACCATGAAGCTGGACCGGCAGCAGTTTAAAAAGTAGCGGGTTTTTGTGTTAAGTGTTGCCGCAGCGAACAAACTAACCGTGTACTTTTGGACTGTGACAGGGTCGTCAATAACAACATAGTGCTGGTTTCACGAGCTTTCCGCCATCAATTTGTCATCCCCGAGTTCACCGACTTTACCAAATGGATCGAGAAGTTTTACTGGAATTGCAGGTCGATTGATACGGGCAAAGTAAGTCTGGTTTATGACTATGAAGCTGTCCACAGATATGAGGTATATATAAGGTACTAAACGCTGAAATTGGCAGGTCGCCTCTTATATTCCACAACTGGAGCGAATGAACCACAATTACTGGGGTGTCAGTCTGTGCACAATCGATGGTCAGCGTTTCTCTGTTGGAGATGTCAAGATCCCATTTACGGTGCAATCGTGCGGGTACGTCCTTCTTAGAGATAATTTAAGACGGTTACGGAAGGTTGTTGTTGGCTTTTCCGGTGCACACCCTGACGTCTCGTTGGCCTAGCATTAACTGCCATTTTTTATGTCAGAAAACCTCTGACGTACGCTATAGCCCTGAACGAACTGGGATCTGAAGTGGTACATCGTTACGTCGGCCAAGAACCGAGCGGGCGAATGTTTAATGAACTCATTCTCGACCACAACAGTAAGTTGCACTTGAAAATTAACTAACCTTCAACTTTTGGCTAGGGGAGGGCGATGTCTGGGTTCAAAGTTCAGTCGTAGTATTGTAAGGGCCCCTTTAGGGATCGGTGAGTATGCGGTGTTGTAACAAGTTTGAGTCTTCCGTCTCAAGAGAAGCCACACAATCCCATGGTGAACGCCGGTGCCATTGTGATTCTCAGTCTGCTACTCAATCTGGACAAACGTGATATGACACTGGCCGAGAAATACGACTGGATCTCCAGCTATTTTAAGGTTTGATCTTGTGCTGCCCTTTGTTGTTCAACCTTTTTCCTTTATGGGGGCCTCTTTGAAGCGGTGCATTATCTACATTGAGCTATTATATGAAAATGAACCGCACAGAGTTGCTCAATTCTTGACAGAAAAGCCCCACAACCCACTGATCAATGCGGGTGCCATAGCAACGACCAGTCTGCTGCTCACCTTAGTCCATCAGCAAGAAACGGCGCTCTCTGAAAAATTTGAATATTACAAAGAGTTTTTCAAGGTAATCATTCCTGCGGATCAAGCCGCCCAAACCCATCAGAATATTGTCGTGTTAGAACAGAAGAAGCACACGACTAACTTAACACTTGTGCCGTGATCTGATTAACAAGTTTGAATTGAGTCCTAACCAACCTATATGCCTCTAGTGGCGTGTTCCCATGTAGGTGAACCTCATTCTAGGTCATTGACTTGGCATCTCGCCCAAACATGCACCGAAAAACCTTTTTTGTTTGCCCCATTCGGGACTAGCATTCTATTTCTGAAGATATCAACTCTTTCCCAGGACCATTGCCCAAATAAAACCCGTTTTTTTCTGTTTTATTACCAATAGCGCATGAGTGGCGGAGAATTCATCGGCTTCAACAACGCCGTTTTTCTGTCGGAGCGCGAAAACGCCGACCGAAACTATGCTCTCGGCTTTTATATGCGAGAAAACAAGTGCTTCCCAGAGAAGATCAATCTTCGCGAATGCCTCGATTTCTACTTCCAGGTAAGGAGCTTATTTTCTCTCGGGTGAGCGCGAATCAAAGATTTACAACCCTTCGTTTTCCTTTGCTGCCACAGTGCTGCTCGATGGAGGTGGATTGCGAGAGTATGGCCGTCATTGCCGGAACTTTAGCTAATGGAGGTATCTGCCCGACAACAGGTGAACAAGTACTTAAGCCTGATTCTGTTCGCGACGTCCTGTCCTTGATGCACTCTTGCGGGATGTACGATTATTCCGGCCAATTTGCCTTCACGGTGAGTTACCATAAGGCGATATGAACGCAGTCTTCTAATGTACGCCTCCTTGCTAGGTTGGGTTGCCGGCTAAATCTGGCGTTTGCGGAGGTCTGCTAGTCGTCGTCCCTAACGTTCTCGGCCTGGCATTGTGGTCGCCGCCTCTAGATCAATCGGGCAATTCCGTTCGTGGCATAGAGTTCTGCAAAGTAAGTTGAGAAACTCAGCTATCGGGTACCCACTGTTCTTGCTCACACGCGGTTTTCAATGAAATAGGAACTAGTCTCGATGTTCAGCTTCCACCGCTACGACAACTTAAGGCATGCAACCAACAAAAAAGACCCGCGTCGGCATAAATACGAATCAAAGGGACTGAGCATCGTTAGTCTTTTGTTTTCCGCGGCGTCGGGTGACGTAACGGCTATGCGAAGGTTAGAATCGAACGCTTGCTCACCCAGTGACATAAATCATTAACTAAAAATCTTGTTACAGGTACAAACTGTCGGGCGTGGATATGAACGAAACTGATTACGACGACAGAACGGCGCTACACTTAGCTGCTGCCGAGGGTCATTACGAATGCGTCGAGTTTCTGTTAAAGCAGTGCAAAGTGCCGCCAAGCCCGGTCGACAGGTACGATGAACACGTTGATAATTCGATGCAACTAATTTCAACCATCAACTAAACTAGGTGGGGACAAACCCCGCGGGATGACGCCCTGCGTTTTGGACACACTTTGGTTGCTGATCTGATTC
Source organism: Leptestheria dahalacensis (assembly GCA_022114935.1). NCBI lineage: Eukaryota > Metazoa > Arthropoda > Branchiopoda > Diplostraca > Leptestheriidae > Leptestheria > Leptestheria dahalacensis. The sequence goes on along the minus strand of JAIQCU010000215.1, from coordinate 71,842 downwards.
AGTCGTACGTTGATACAACTGAAGGGGAACCGACCGCTTAACTTGTCTCTCTCAAAGTCTGACCTTTCGTGTGATCTATATCGTAATCGATTTAAATAGCGCTGGCAGTCATCCTCAAAGGAGATAGACAATGGACTTTATGTTCGAACTGTTTATATAAACATTTAGTTTCAAAGGAACATCTATGGTAACAAAATAGTCGAAACGTTTTCGCATAGCTCCCATCTATGCTTCGCTGGTTTCATACTGTCCTCATTTCCATGTCATGTAGCACTCTCAAAAGCCTGACGGACTACTAGAAAGAATATATGATCATTTCATCGATCGCAATTGTCTGATGTTATGTCTTGTATTGGAGTAACCAGTTTCTTTTCCACGCTAATTCAGTAGCAAGAGCGTGCAAATGAGTGTATAAGAGTACGTGAACTATTGCTCACATATTTACAGAACAGGAATGTGGAATAAGAGCAAAAAAAATCCCAATTAGTACAATACATCAGTTGTTATAGCTTGGTACGAGTAACATCAAAAGCTGCAGGATCAGTATGCTGAAAATAACTGCAAGACATTTCTTCTTATATTCTTTCAAACGGTTCGGTAGTTTACGACATGACTAGTACGCCATCGTGATGGACAAGCGACCGTTCTAATCGCGAGGGATGTTGAATGCCCTCCCAGTTAGGCGTTTCTCGTTAGCAGTATGCTCGATGCGCTCCTTGATCATTTCCACTGCTACTGGCCCGATGCAGACGAGCGGATCTCGGAAATAGCTGCAAGCCTTGAAGCACAAATTAAATGGCATTAGCTAACTTGGAGACTAAAGATGAATACGCAGTGTACACACATACTACGACCGGCTTATGCCACATATTGATCAAACGACCACTCCGCGTAGAATGATTGCACGCTAACTAGCGATGATTAACTAAAACTAATTATTCTTTAATTTCCTTTGGATTTTGTTCGTGGGTCGTGTTGGTATTCAGTCTGTGCGGGCCAGAAAGGTAATTGGCGCCTAGTGCTGACTAAGACAGCACCTACTTGATTAGGCACATGAATTTCAACGACGCTACATATCTTTGAAGCAGCCGAGGGGCTCCAGCAAGGGCGTGTATAGACTTTCAGTATTGACAAAGACATAAAGAGAAAGGTCAATTTTGGGAATTGTGTCCCCTGTTGCGCTCGCAAATTGGTGTTTACCAAAGGCCCTTCTTTATGCGTCTCCCAACTCGGACGCTATTGAAATAGCCAAGGCAAACGTCAGAAATGTTCTTGGTGACCATGGTGACAAAAAAGCAACATTGCATGAGTTACATGCGGCCTGTGGAAAAAAGTTCGAGGCAAAGAACGGCTGGATCTGGTCCGAATATCGCTACCCATCATGCCTTCTGTGCGCTAACCCAGTAAATTTAATTAAGGATGAAGCAAAAAGATGCTCTCGCAGAGTCTGCTGGGCACGAAAAGGCAGCTATATTTTATGAGAATTGCCAGGCTCATTAAATTTACGCTCCCCGACTGCCAAGATGGGACTATTCACCTGGGATTCACCTAGCGCATTGCACTCTCTGTTCTTCATTATAATCATTTAACTGCAAGAGCATCAAATTATATCAAGAACGCTAACCCTCTCTAGGTGAAATAAGTTTGGAAACTCAGTTGCACCAAGTCCGATTTGAAGCCCTAAGCGCCGCATTTCAGCGATGCATCAGCCGCTGAGATCTCTAGAGGAGCATTCATCGTTTCTTTCTAAGAAAAGTTCATGCATAGAAGTTCGCTACTCTGCCTCTAGACGCTATGGGCTTGTCCAACTTGACAGCAGAAAAACGGGAGTGCGGGGGGTTGCAATAGGCGTCTCGAAACTTTTTTCCATCTTCATGCAGCGATAATCAAGAGCATTTCGCTCGAGTTGCCCAGTTTGACATGAAAGCGAAAGGCGTAAATTCTGTTTACCTTGCGCGGAGCTTGACGATGTCGTCGCAGCAGCTGGCAACATAGGCCCTTGTTGATGTCGCATTCACTGCTAACGCCACAGTCTTCATCTGTAAAATACATCATGAAATAACGGACCGATGCTGTAGGAAACAAAATGAAATTACTGTATTGTTTTTTTCTCTCCCCGGGCTGCTGGCAGGACTTCCCTCCTTCCGACATGGCGCAAATCAGACCCGAATCGCAGTCAGAATTACGACGACAGATAGAACCCTCTTTCTGCCCATGGGGCTGCAAGCAGGTCCCAACGGTCGCTGCAAACAGTTTTCAACGTGAGCTTAAACGTTCTATGCTCATAGCTTCAAGCTTCAGTGTTTGCTACCGGTGACAATGCAGGTGCTTTACATTAAGTTAACCACGTACTAGCATTTCTAACAACTTTCGTCAACTAAACTAGACGTAATTCTAGCCTTACGTCCGTCGAGGTCGACGCAGACGGTTCCTGAACAACAGTGCTCGTTAGCAGAGCAACGCCTTCCGACGCACGAGTAACCATTATCGGGAAGTTCTTCACTTTCCGCGGTCTGGAGCAATGACTCCAACATATCCGTCGATGAGGCCGGTAAGTAGCGCTGAAAGTAACACATATATAAAGCAAATTTAATAAGTATAGAAGCCTCACAGTCTGCAAATCAATTATCCTTAGACATGCTAGTCCCTTGACGAAGAGCTGGCATACTAAATTTGCTCTCATATTTCCTTCGCTGGATACGTGGTGTGCTTTTACTCCAAGGTAGTCTGAGAACACGCAACACTTGCACGAACCAGTACCAGCGCGACGTATACATACAGCAGTTCGTTTGACAAAATGTCGGGGAAAAAAATAAGACGGAGATGATGTTTTATGTTCAAGGTGGGCTTTTAGGACGACCTTTTTTTCCCGCTAAAAGACTTGCACGTACCACACGTAAGCAAGTACTTAAAAAATCATTGTGGTCGTGGTGTCCCTACATTTAGGGGTACTGCTAACGCCTACACTCCCAATGCTCGTTAATCACAAAATAGGGTTTTTTTCATATTACTTAACCTTATTTTGCCCTGTGCACCTCCACAATCATACAAGCTAGTCTTGCACACATTCAGAATATCTGCTTTGTTTTAAATGTCTAATGGATGCTTAAAACAGTTTTATAGAGTGCTTTTGCTATGGGAATAAAACGGAGTACCTGAAAGCCTGGCTGAGGATAGTTTCCAAAGCCTCCGTACCCCAGGTTGGACAACATTTCCGGGCTAAAGCGATTGAAGCGTCCAACCCAGCCATGGACGTCGTGAAGGATGAAGGCAGCCGAGAGGAGCAGGAGAATTGGTGACTTCATTGTAGTTGGCGGGTGATGAAGAAGAGTCTGATGGTCGCAAGGGTTGAGAGGTAGCACTAGGAATGACGCACCTTGATGACGGTACGCTACTCTAAGGCAGCCAGGTTATGACTTGCCCACACGGGGGCGGCTGTGCTCGCACCAATAGCAGTGCTTGCCAGGCCAACCACGTGACTTGCAGTCTAAATGCTTGCTTCAGCGCCCGCCAGAAAACCCACACGTACAGGTCAAGCTGTGTCTGCTCGACGAACTCGTTAGCGAGCTTGACGACAAGAACGGAGTAAAAAGGATATTGGTTGAAAAGGTCACCGGAATGCAAAGTTCACCAACTCGTCTGGAGAAGAACATCAACAAACGTGTACTGCAGCCACCCACGCCTCTAAAAAAAACGATTACTAGACATACATAACTGAACCAGCATATTTGATGCTTTGACGCTTTCGTCAGAACAAACAGCTACGTGGAAAGTTGTCATTTAATATTGATTTCCTTGTCAAAAGGGTTTGTTCCCCTGCCCATTTGCAAGAACCGGTTCATAAACCATGTTATCGAGGCAATTGAGTTTGCTGCTATTGAAGTTTGCGTGAAAGCATGCTGGATGGAAAAAGGTACACAACTTGGTATACAGATTTAATTTTCCTAGCAGCTTTTACATAACCATGGTGAAATGGGGGGGGCGGGACAAGTTCATTCGGTAAAAGAGGAACCGCTTGTTCTAGAACGATTCTCATCTAATTATAAATGCGTAGCGATAAAGCATCCATAGGACACTGCATAGCCGTACCATTTGCTTCGAGGATGAATGACTTATCGCTCACCCAAGAGAGCGATCGCATCTCCAGCCCAGGGGATGATCAGGTGTTAGGCGCAGGGCGTGAGAGACAAACGACACGCTTTTGCACTATGGATCCTTCTTGAAACGGTATAACAATGCGTAGGCGGATTTGTTCAGTCAGGTTCATGTTCGAGCCTTGTATTATTATAGCGATATTTACCCAGCACCTGATGGTTAGAAGGTAAGCGAAGCGTGTGGAAATGTACGTGGTAGTGTACATACAACATACAACTTATAATTAGATCAATACATGTGGTAATAGTGTATATCCTACGTGGCTGTTGAAGCGTTCATCAGTCCTGTATAGTCCACTGGGCTTGTTTCCAAGGAGCAGCATGTTAAACCATTACACGGTTACAGAGATACATTAGCACCTGCAGATTGTGGGCCAGCCGTGCCGCGGCAGAGGGGCCTTAATCCCACCATTTAGATTTTAAGGGAGGCTTGTTCTGTATTAGGCGTGTTGTCAAAGATACAAATGGACTGGTACAGAGCGCTAATGGGCTAAACGTCGACTAAAGCCAGGCAAATAGAGCATAACATATTGCTGCGTGTTATACTTCAGCCCGAGTCAATGATAATTTGATTTCGAAGAAGGAGCGACGCGACGACAAAGGAAGCAACGTATTAGGCGGGAGATTGGGGACAATACCGTGAAAACGTTTCTCCAAGTGCTGCAGCAGAAGACCTGCATGAAGGTGACAATATATATCTTTATTGTGAATGCAGCAACCCAATCTGCGGCTACATTTTCTCCCACAATCGATTTAGCACCTGTAAATGACACTTCAAAGTCTCAGGAATCTTTATCATTCTCTCCTGCGTCGTCGTTTTCTTGCCTTCCAGTAAGATGGATATATGCTGCGAGATGGAAAAAGTAGACCCTTGTTAAGTTCTCTGGCAGAATTTCACATTTGCAATTCTAAACAGGTTGCTGGGAGTATGCAGTAACGTAGAGAATGTTGCCCTTTACCTTGTTGACAGTTCTTTGCATTAACGAAGTGCAAAAAAGCTTTTCAGGCAGTTCTCAAGTCGAAGGTGGAAGATGATATTGGTCACTTAAAACCCGAGAAGAGTAAACATGGCGATAGGCAACATGTTTATAACCTCTTGTGTGTGTTAAAGGTATAGTGGAGCATCGTCCAAAAGTATAATCAAGAATAGACGACATCCCCCTTGTAGACAACGAAACCCTATTACGGATGCATTAAGTTCAGACGGGTTTGTTTGCTGGCTGGTAAAACAATAATCTCTTACCCTGGAGACCCCAGCTAATTTTCAAAGGTAACATCGAATTTCCCAGAAACAATGTTGCAAGTGACAAAGATACAATTTCTCTTGTTTTCATTCCTGTAAGCTGTGTTTATGCACGACAGGATATAACCTGCTGTTGAAAGTTATTCTAAAACATGCTTATTTAGTTTCATATTCTGAACTGAACTGTGAAGAAGTGCACATATGCGAAACACCATAAGGCTTTGTATACTGTAATCGTTTTTCTGAATGCATAAACATTTACTGGGATGGTTTCTGTCAGTCGCTTCAACTTGCAACTTTCCCGCTACAGAGATGTGGTTTCTACAAACTTTTAATCCCGACATGAACACCTTCGAAGGAAGACTATGTGCACTGAGGGTTTCATCGGATTCACTGCAGCCTAAAAATGTTACTTTCGAGCTGGAGATTAGAGTACAAATTGTCGTGGAAGTTCTAAGTTGAATGTTTTGAAAATTGTCCCAGAGTACCAGCACTACATCGACGTAAATGATATCGTACGATATTTTGCGCTTTAAACTAAAGGAAGAAGAAGTGCGATTGTATATAAAACCACTTAGTTCTGCATTGTTGGACTCATCCTACTTGAGTCGATGAAGCTACCATTTCGACGAACATCACAAGATGCCATGTCCATTCCTTCATTCTAGTTCGACTGCTTGCTGCCACCTAGCGATAAACAAGAAAAGCCCAGAAGAATCTTATGAAGAGAAGTTTGCTTCGGTGTTCTTCAACCCCTGGTGTCCTAGCAGCCCTCTCTGTTTTAGTTAATTACTAATTAAACTGCAAACTTATGAGCATACAGCTTGGTATCCTAGTAACAATGCACTCAACTTTGCAAGGCGTATTGTTCTGCCCAAGTCGCAAAAGTTATGTAGGAAGTTAGCTTCTAATTAAGATGATCTATCAATAATTAATGGGTAGATGATAATTGAGATATCTATTGATTGGAAATAGGGAGTATTAAATTTATCAAATTTCAAAAGGTGATTTCAGTTTAGAATATGAATACAAACAGCACCATTTACATGAAAATACAAAACAAATTCAAATGACAATACGAATACAAGTATACACTCTTGTATTATTTCGGTTACATTTCAGTAGACTAATTTCAACGTGTTAATATAATTTTTTAACAATAGATATTTAACGCAGGGTTGAATGAAGCGAAGAATTCAAGGGTTGAAGTATTTGGAGCAACAAATCGCAACGAATGGAAGTATGAAACAAGAAAATCAAATAATAAAAACTGGAATACTTTTTTGCTATACCAAAAATAAGATTACAATATTTCTTTGTTAAAAAATGTATGAAATGACAAGACCTTTTTCGAGTTTTTAATTTGACTGCAGCGGTAGGTATTCCACGTGGCGCGAGGTTCTCATTCGACCCGAGCGGTGGTGAAGGAGGGCGGAGCCAGCAGGCAGTGCTGCTCCTCTGTCGGCGGGCCAACTTAGTCCGCCATCTTGTCTTGTACTCGACAAGCCACACAGTGTCCAAGTGAAATTGACTGAAAATCAAGCTACAGCCACGTGCTGTGTCTTTGCTAGCACTATGAGCGTCTATTAATCACAATGGCGTATTGATTGTAACCGAAAAAGCAGCAGCCAGTGCCACGGGCCGCTGACAATTGCTCGGCATTTGTTTGCCCAAAAGCCAGTAGTGCGCAGTTGAGTAGGGGGGAAAGCGCGCCGCCATGAGCAAGCTCTCGTTCCGAGCGCGGGCCCTGGACGCGGCCAAGCCCATGGCCGTCTACATGGCCCGCGAATTGCCCGATTTGCCAGAAATGACGGTCATCAATCGGGCTGTGCCGCAAATGCCCACCGGAATGGAGAAAGAGGAAGAAACGGTAAGAATCCGCACCGGACAAGATGGCGTCCATCCATTCCCTTCCACACCTTAGCATCCGCACCGTCCGCCATCTTGGATTTCCTTGGCGCCAAAATTTGAATTTCCAATCAAAACCAATGACAGTCAACCCCATTGACACCCCAATGCCCTTGTTTATCAGAGGAAATGTCACTTTTAGTTTTTATTTACCCAGTCATAAAATCAATTATGAGAATGTAATAATAAATGATGAAATGTCAGATTTAATTCTTTTTTGGCGCCAAATATATAGATTTTGAAATTTTTTGTTGCAGGAACACCATTTGCAGCGGGCCATTGTGGCGGGATTGATCATTCCGACCCCCGAGGTGTTCGAAGTGAACAACATGGATTACCTGAACCACTGCTACCCGGCCGACACCAAATTGCCCCGACAACTCATCCACATGCAACGTACTGACGATTAAGACAGTTGCCCCTAAAAAAAAAAGAACAACAACACAACACTATACTCTAAAATGCCCCTTTTTAACCCATTACAGCCATTGCCATGGAGCAAGACGTTCCCGAGTACGACCTTGACTCGGAAGACGAGAGCTGGTTAAACTCACAGGGACAGAAACTGGAACTCTCGCCCCTCCAGGCACGAACACAAGCTCTCTGTTTCTATGGCTACTGTTAAAATTAATGCGCGTGTCTCGTTTTTAGTTTGAAGAAATGATGGACCGTCTGGAGAAGAGCAGCGGGCAGACAGTGATAACATTAAACGAAGCCAAGGCACTATTGAAACAGGACGATGATCTCATAATTGCAGTGTACGACTATTGGCTCCACAAACGGCTTCGATTGGTGAGACCGTCACTTCTCACACGCCTGATTTATCATTGTTAATAATGCAATTGCGAACCTGCAGCAACATCCACTGATCCCGCTACTGAAGACAGACAAGTACGGAGGTCCGACGGCCAGCACCAACCCGTACGTGGCCTTCCGTCGCCGCACCGAGAAGATGCAGACCCGCAAACACCGCAAGAACGACGAAGCTTCGTACGAGAAGATGCTCAAACTGAAGCGTGACCTCAGTCGCGCATTAACACTGCTTGAGATGGTCAAAAAGAGGTACTGTAAACCTAGTCGTTTTAAATTTAACCTTACCTAGCAACACTCATTAATAAATGCTACATTTATTTACAGGGAGAAGTTAAAAAGAGAATTTATGAGCTTCGGGATCAACGTTTTTGAGAAACGCTACCAGATGTCTGACTTCAGCGGGCAGGTCCTCTCGGAAGTCTCGGCTTCCGTACGCCAGCAGCCCAGGCCCCCGTTTTCCCCGCTGGCACTCAGCCAGGCGGTCAATGTTTGGCCGGGATCTTCCTCGACGGCGTCCGGTCAGGGTGCCACGCTGACGGACCGACAGACAGCCTTGTCAAAGGAAGAACTGCGGAAGGACAGACGGCCGTACCGGAAGAGGAGACACAAGTTATCCGTCTCTGGTGGGGTCAACGCCCTGCCCGGACGAGGCGTCACCAGCAACGGAAATGTGCCGGCGCTGTCTGCTTCACGGGCATTGTCCGGATTCAGCGACGCTCTGTCGGCGTCTTCAGACGAGGAAACGATCGGCGGACCTGCGGCTTCCCCGAGTGAGGTCGAAGAGGAATCCGACACGGAGAAGCAGCCTTTCGTGTTCCGCAGATTAGCCAACTGTTCATATTATGCTGTAATTATTTCTGTCTTACCTACGAGCTCATAATTATATTTTAATTACGGGGGGAATTTTATTGACATGAGCTTCTTTTAACGCTGAATTGACTTAATTGTCTCATTGCAGCCGAGCGACGTAGCCGATCCGTGGCCGTGGTCCACACCGGAGCAGGGCGGCAAGGGAGACCCCCGATACCGTTACACCTTAGCCTCTGTACGTCATCCGACGCAGCACTGCATTGGGTTTGCCCGGCGACGAATCGGTCGCGGTGGCAGGTAAGCAAATCGCATCATGAAAGTAACACAGAATATTAATAGTAATAATACGTACCAGTCGTGTAATAAGTGAATTACATATTACAATTACATCAATACATATAAAGTTACGAAATACCAAGGATGACTTAATTCGGTATTTAAATGTGCGATTATGTACTAATGAAAGATAATCTCATTAATTATCAGATAAAAAGCCACTAAGAGTATTCGCTTATTGGAATCAAGGTTCAGTGGTAGTTTTTGGGGGTGAATCCGACTCAATTTGATAATTTTTTGTCTATTTAAAAGGGTAATTTTGGACCGCGCCTGGACGGATCTCGACGACGCCTGGGGCAGTTTAGACGCCGACCCGTCCGGTCACTGGTTGAAGCGCCGCCGTCGCTACCTGGACGCTGATTTCCAAGAGGAAATCCGGCAGAGCTGGCGACATTTCCGTCCGCGGGACAGTCTAAGCGACGACCATGACGACGAGGAGGAACCTGTACATACGCAGCAGGAGGAAGAGCCGCTCGTTCCTGCGTCAGTCAGCATAGGAGTCGAGGGCGACGAGGCCAGCTACGTTGATTTCGACGTCCTGCACGAGGGACAGAGCCACCTGGACGACGACTACAGCGATCCGGTGGGCAATTCCAGCTTCCGCGTGCCGTCGGCAATGTCCAACGGCGGGAAAATGGGTCAGTGGATGGCCGACTATGACGAGCCGGATGATTTGCCGGTGCAGCAGGAAGTGGTCGTCACCAACGGGGTCCAGTCGCCGAACCAGATGATAGGGACGCCCATTTGGGTGGCGCCCAAGAGCGGCGCGTTACCTAGCAACCACAGGTACCATCACCATTCACTTTGACGTTTTTATATTAGTTGTGTAGTAATGTGCTGAAAAGTTGAATCCAACTCACTTTACGCTGTAGTCATTGTCGTCATTATTAATAAGCTAATAACATCATTGCATTAACAGTAATAATGGAAAAGCTTTGAAAAAAACAAAATATGGCAATAGATTATTATTATAATTATTACGTAATATTTGTCATTATGAAAGTAACCGTAATTACTTGATAATATCATCACATTGACATGTGTAGTAACCAGTGAATAAGTAACATGTTTTGCGACGACAGTATTGTGAGTCCGTGTCCGGCGGAGGACCACACCAAGATGAGCGTGGACGACGCCAGCAGCGCGGCCAAGGAGCAGACGACCGTCGTAGACTTCCTGCTGCTCGACGGCACTTTCGCCATGGAGGTTTCCTGAGAGTCGGTTGCACCGGCTGAACGGACTTCATTAACGTAAAAAAGAGAAACAAAAATTACAATTTGAAAAACGTCAAAAGAGAGGAGAAATTGTGCGCGCCATTTGCTCAGGGAAGATTTCTTGTAAACGGTTAAAACGACGGCTGATTTTTCTCTTTTTTTATTAAATCAATTCAATGTATTTTTTTTTTCTAAATTGATGAAAATTGAGGTTAAAAAAAGAAAAAAGTATTCTCTATGAGAGTGTCCAATCAATGTTAATTTAAAAATAACAAAAACAGCTTTTCCCACCCTTTCGGTCATGTTTTCAACCTCCTCTTGAAGCCTTCCGTTTTGCTGGAAGGCTCAATTTTTGTGTTTTTCCAGAAACAATCAGTTTACGGCCGTAGTCCGGTCAGTGTCCGTCATTTGTCCGTTTATGGAAGGGTTAGCCCCCCCCTCTTTTTTTCCCTAGTGCAGTGTGTTGTTGGGTGTGATACGTTTTCCGATGTTTGAATGAAGTTAACAAGCGAAATTTACCTGTTCACCTGACTGTCGACGCCACTGTATTTTTCAAATTTTCGCTGTAAATAATTGGTATGTGTATAGTCGCAGTGTAATTTTTTTCTTCCTTTTTGTGCAGGAGGGTGTTCACCTCGCCTCCTTTCCCCTTGAAATTATTACTTTTTTGTGCCCGCAATTCCTTGTAAATTTCCCCCCCTTTTTTACCTTTTTGGTGGTTCAACGTTTGGCGCGGATCGCTCGGTTTAAACGTGTCATGATGAATAGAACAAGACGCCCTTTTCTAATTTCTCGTTTTGTCGTTATTTTAATTCTTATTCAATTCACGTATAGTTTGACTTGGCTGGTGATTTTAGAAATTTCCATTTTTGTAAACTTCCCTGTTGGATGAGTGTTGATTTAATTAAAATTGCAATTATCAAGACAAACGGCATTAAAGAATATGCACGAGTGTAGATTTAATTTAACCTGCAGTTTTATCTGTTTATGAATGAAAATGACCGGTGCGGTTGGATCTCGTGCCCTCCATAAGCTAGATAAATAGTTCAAACAATGGCCGCTAGGATACTTTGTTTACTGTTGGTTTCACTTGGAAACTGGATATTGGAATAAAAAACGCCTGGTTTCGATGAGACGGGAGAAATTTTCCAGCAATGTGGTCCTCTCCATTAATCGATCGAAACTCGGAAACGCTCTGTTTTTGCGAGTATATCGACAAGGATGGTGAGCGGAATCACATCATTCAGTGCTGCTGCAACTGTCGTCCCCTGGACGAGATAGTCGAAAGGTATGATATGATCGGTTGCTATGGTTACGAGCATTGTATTCATATTTATGTGTCATAGATTGGTTACGTGCAAAGGCGTGCCGGCTACCCTGTGGCGGGAGTTCGTCACCGTCGGCGAGGACAGACTTCGAGTCCCGTGGATTGGAGGCGCGCGGAAGATACATCCGATCACCGTCATCTCTCTCGTGTTCCCTCCCGCGTTGTTATTACTGGCCACAGCCAGTTTACTGATGACTGTCGTAGTATTCTGTTGCATTATCATCATCCTGTGGAGGCTATATCGCAAACCGGACGGTTCTGCCGTCCTTCCCGCCGTGTTGTTTTCCTCCGCCCTCTTTGTTTTTGTTGTTTTTCAGACCCTGGTCATCCCGTACTTAGAAATTCTGGCCGTCGAAAACTGTTTCCAGAATTTGTTTTTCTTCTCGGGCGCATTCCTGCTGGTCCTCGGGAAGCTTCGACAGGAGGACGGTGCCGTTCATCTCTTTAAATGGTTAATACCTTAAAGCTTATCATCAATTTGGTTAAAACTAGATTATTATTAACCAAAATTAAGGGTTGTTTTTTTTAGGCTGAACTGTTATATCAGTACTGCCAACATCAGGGTGGTTGTCGGCGGCTGTCTCCTTTTCTCTGTGGGACTGTTTTACACGTCGCACCTGACGCTAACCACGATATGCCACCCGTCCCTCGTTCACGGCGTCCCGTTTCTCCTACCAGATGACTGCTCTGACGTTTATGAGAATTTCTAGTAACATCATTAAGTGTTACATATGTTTAATTTATGTTAATATTCCGTGTTTTTTCTTTCTTCAAAAATTAAGTGCGGCCTTATCATTTGTAACCGCTCTTCACGGCATTCTGTGCGGTCTCGTCACGCTCCTCGGTGCATTGGGAATCTTGCTGCGGAAGAAAAAAGCGAACCGTTTAATTGTAAACCAAATATGAACGGGATTGTACAAAAGTTAAATTCAACATGTTTTATGATAATTTCGGTCTTGTAACTCGACAAATAACGGCTAGATGGCGTTGCGTTAATAACACACGAGGGTTAACAGACGATAATTTTCTGGTCTTGAACCACAGTCTTGAACCGTCAACGAGAAGGGAAAAGCGCCTTTTCAAACAGAATGGCAGGTTTAGAATTGTTAACTGACCAGGGACTGCGGATTGACGGCCGCAGACCCAACGAACTGCGGAGGATCAAGTGTTCGATGAGTGTGTTCGGCCAGGCAAATGGTTCCGCCTATCTCGAACAAGGAAACACCAAAGTGTTAGCTGCTGTATATGGGCCACATGAGGTCTGAACTATGAAATTCAGTTAATTTCGAATCTGTTTTAACTCTGGCTAATCAACAGGTCCGCGGAAGTAAATCCAAAGTGCTGCACGACGAATGCCTGGTGAACTGCCAGTACAGCATGGCAACATTCAGCACGGCCGAACGCAAGCAGAGACCGCGAGGAGATCGCAAGAGTCAAGAAATGTCAAATCACTTAACCCAGACGTTTCAGGCGGCTATCCGCACCGAGTTGTACCCAAAGTCACAGATCGACATCTTTGTTGAGGTGCTCCAGGCGGATGGTGGCAACTACTCCACGTGCGTCAACGCTGCGACGATGGCGCTGATTGACGCCGGCATACCATTGAAAGACGCGGTATCGTCGTGTACCGCTTCTCTTGTCAATGGTGTCCCGCTCATTGACGTCAGCCACTTCGAGCAGACGAGCGGGAGTCCCGAACTTGTCGTTTCGGTGATGCCCCACTCTGGCGAGGTAACTTTACAGCGTTAACTTTCACTGACCTTGTTCTAGAACAGCTTTTTTTTCTGTAGATCGTGTACATGTCTTTGACGCAGAGGTTTCACGTGGATCATTTGAGCAAGGTGATGGACACCGCCATTAAGGGATGTAAAGACGTAGCTGTTATCCTGAACCAAACCGTCAAGGCCCACGTCACCAAACTTGGGGCTGCAATTAATTCATCTTCGTGAATAAACCGAGATTTTGAACGTGTTAAATTTAAAAAATTCGTGATTTATTTAACTGCTCAGAATCATACGTCGTACCGCTCAAATAAAACGCGGTTAACTGGTCGTTCTGTTGGTTATAAAGGCCAAGTATGTGTTCCAAAATAGAGCGACGACTTGGACTAAAAGCACACGATACTGCAAAGGCACAAAGTAAAAGTTGAAGACTTGAATTGCTGGCCACACTTTCCAGTTGGTTGTGATGATTTCCCAGTAATCACGTTCCAGCCGGCCTTGGATTTCGCCCACGCCTTCCGCGTTCAACATCCCCATGGTCCCGATGAAGACAACCAGGAAACTCGGGGCAAATAGCATCTGATCGGCTGCGACTTTCATCAATGCTGCCTTGGCGCCTGTCGTCTTGATGTACCGGTCGAGAACTCCGTACCACACACGGAGAACGGGTCCCTGTATTCGTAAATGATGTTAATTTCCATCAAGGTATATAGGAAATTGTCTGCGGCACTTACCGCTAAGAAAAGACCGAAACTGGCGAACTTGGCCGTCCGAAGCACGTCGTAAGTTTTCAGTTGGCGCTTTTCGACGACCAGTTGAGAGATGCCATCCCCCGCTGCCATCAAAAGAGCTGCATGCGTTAAAACATAATATTAACATTTTTAAATCAAAGATCTAAAGATGATTTTATTTTTAAGTAATAACCAGTTTGAATTGCTTGAGTTTTGATAGGATGCCGGTCGAGGATCCGTTGGTAGACTTTTAGCAAGTTGGATGACATTGTCGTCGACTACGCGGTTGTTTCCGATACCAGTCTGTTTAAAAAGTTGAACTGCGAATAAATCACGTGCACGTTTAACGCGTTCTTTTTCCTAATTTAGCATTGTCGCACAATCGACATAAGGACAACGTTGACGTTCAACAGCGCCACCAAGCGGCATTCAAAAGAGCTAAAGTTTTTCATTGGCGTGGCTGAACCTTTCATAAATTCGTGAAAAAGCCGACATAAAATCGTGAAATTTTCGACTTTATTTACTTTTGTAAATATATCAATATACAATTAGCACATACGTATATACTACATAACCATGGCTCACTGGCATTACCTTTATAACAAGGTTTGAAATGGAACTGTCGGTTCTGCGTGACTCTAGTCTGAACCAAACAGAGCGCAGGTTGTTGAATAAATCTAGTCAGATCTGGCGTGCAGTAAAGACAATGCGTTGTTGGTCGACTTGTAAAATGTAATCGATTTATATGTCGACCGCGGTTCAAATTTACTTCGCATTTTTCTATTGATTTTTTTTATGGTTATCGCGTACCGCGGGTTAATTTGCGCGGGTTTTTCGTTCTTGTAATATCCCCGCGCCTGAAAGATTTGCGTGGATTCTTGATATAGGGACTTGTCAGACACTAGAGCTCAATTTATGAGCAGCCTCCGTTCTTTTGCTCCCCACTGGGGTTTTCTCACTTGCTTTTCGTTTTCTTTTACGTTTTTCATACTTTCCTTTATATAGCGGCCATGGTTATACAACTTAACGCAATGGCGCGTAAAACTGCATGGCCAACTGTCCTGCTGCAGTCAACATGGTTGAAACTAGGGTAGAGGTGTCAACTGGGTCGACACGGAGTCGACTTTGAGTCGAATCGATTCGGTTCTTCTCTATTAAATGACTGGGTTCGTGGTTTTGGAAGTCGACTAACTCGACTTGCGATTTGACTCGACTCGTCGACTAATCGACTGGACTCGTCTTGCAGACCACGGCCGCCGACTCAACTCGAGCCCAAATCGAGTCGACTCGATTCGGTCTTCTCTGTTAAGTGACTCGACTGGTGATTGTGGAAGTCGACTAACTCAACCTGAGATTTGACTCGATTTACCGACTCAAGTCGGCCTAACTGACTCGACTTTAACCTGCTGGACTTGCAGGTACTAGTTGAAACCCTCGTTAAAGGTGCTGTTATCTGCAATCGGTTAAGGTTCTGACGTTGCAAGTGAAACGAACGAGGGATAGAACGTGTGTCTATCCTGCTGCTGCTGGAAAGTTAGTGGCGCGTGGCAGGGCAAAGTAGACGAAAATTGTCAGAAACAGGAGGCTGTATGGGTAACGGGCAACTTCTCTGGGGACCTTTTGATGCACTCGCTTATCAAGTAATGCTCGGTTACGTTCGAAGAGAACAACCGGCAGGCAGGCCCATAGTGTTTTTGAAGCGCGTTTGAGTCATTAAGCGTTTTTCACGCTCCTCCCCAGCGCTTTTTTGTTTTTAATGGATGAGAGCAACGGAAGTGGGGGAAGTGGGGAGGGAGGTGGGCGGAGGTTATATATCCTTTTGCATGCCAGCGACGAATAGGCCAGAGATACTGCGCCATTTAAAGCATATCATCTGGTGCAATTGAAGAAAGGCTCCAGCCCGTTTTTCGTTCATTTAATCACGAGCGCACACTTTTGTTTTTCAGCCGCTACGGCTTGCTTTGCTGCAGCCCGGGCTGCCGAATTAATTCAAGCGCAACAGAGATAAAGCAATTGTCCGCATCCTCGTCTGTTCAACAATGAAGGCGTCACAAATGAAGAACAAAAAAAAAGGGAAAGTAATTAAAAGCAACACCCGGACAGCAGTCTTATCTGAATAGCTTCGCAGCGCGAGCCTTTCAGTATAAAGCCTATAAGTGTATAGTGTTGAATTAAGAGCGCTCCGTGGATTCCAAAGTCCCTGTTGCTGCTGGCAAAACTAATTTCTCCAGTTGCGACTAGTATGAGGACAGGGCCTGTGCTAGATTTATGACGGCGCACGTACAATCTAGAGTACAAAAAATGGTATAAAATTATTTAACTTTAGAATTTTATTTCGGCAAAACTATCAATCTGGTCTCAATGAAACTTTAGCAGTATGTAAAGTGCTACCAGTTTGATACTCAGTATTTTTTCGGCTGTTATACCTGTGAAAACTTGGGTGCCATAAGCGATCAACTTTCCCCCCAGCAAGAACCCTTTTTCATTGCTCTGCTCCACGTGGTTTTCATTAAAAATCAAAATTTATACAAGTGTTAGTTTTATACACGGGACAGAGCCAAGAGAAAGGGAACAAGAAGAATTTCCGGTCGCTATACTTGATCAGTTGCAACGTTATAGTTAGCAAGAGCGCACGCGTGGAGCAGCAGCAGCTTTATACAGTGTTCACCGGCTCTAGAAGCGTTTCAGTCAATTTGCTACAACGTGTGCTACTCCGTTAGCAGTAGGATGTCGTAACAGTCTGGCCGATTTCTGCGTGCGGGGGTGGCAAATAGACTTGTACCGGTTTCAGCACTCCTCTTGCTAACTTTTACGCCGTTTTTAGTATCGTAAGTTGAAGTTGAAAATCACCTCCAAAGTTGAAAGAGAGAAATGGCAAATGAACTGCAATTGCTACTGACTGCTTGAGATCTCGTCTAATAGCATGGAACGTCAACTAATATTGCTACTGCACGTGCTTCTACTGGTGGGCCGTCATGTTCTCGGCGACTACGAGGATGACGCGGACCGTCCGGGTAAGAGCACCGTGTTTCTTATAGCTCGAAGCACCGTTTGGTCGCACATTGATTGTGCATTGCTCGTAATTATACATGTAATCCCCGTGTGCGCCAAAGGTCGCGCTCCTTGTGTTCTCGCTCCGCTGCAGTCCTCGCGTTCGCCACCTTTATCGCGCTGAACCCCTCACACCCACCCACCCCCCACTTCGCTTATCTGCTAGACATTGAGAGCTTATAAGAAGCAAGGCACCTTCTATATTGCCGTCCAGCTGCTCTATAACCGTTACCTTAACCACTCACACGGTCACCATCGTCGAAAACATATCAAATATGTCGGATAAGTCTATCGCAGAACTGAGGTACCAATGCAGGACAAAAACTGTATAACTAAATCAAAGGATTGAGGCGAACCAAAGACCCCCCAGTAAAAGAATAATGTAAGTAGAGAAATACAAAAAAAGGTTGATAAAAGAACGCCAAAAGAAACACGAACTTGTGGCAAAAAATACAGCAGCAAATAACCGGACATTAAAGTATACTGAAAGCACACAAAAGTGAATAGATTCTTGCGCAATTTCGAAGGATAGATTACTATAAACAAGCTGCAAGTTACATGCGAACTTGGCACGATGGAATAAAATTACCGGAGCGCAAAAAGTGAGATTAAGAAAGGTTATTATTTTCGGTAATACGGCTTTCTATAATGGTTAGTTGGCCAACGCCATGCACAGAGGTTGGAGCGCTCCACTGAATTGCACACCAAGATTAAGTCTCTCGTTAGTCCGGGGTACCAATTGCAGGCCATCATCCCACACCGCACAGTTTGCTTAGAGAACAAGAGATCACGCCATTTAGGCATTTGCCTCAACCACGTCAAGTGATAGAGCGGCCAATTCCTCCGTCTATCTTATCTCTTCTCTTCTTCTTCTTTATTTTCCACTATTTTTTGTCGGGGCTAGTTCTTCCCACCAAAACCTCCGGCTGGGCTACAACGAACAAGCTCCATCTACTGGGCTTTGATTGGCTTCGTTGTTCTAGCCCGGCATGGCGTTAAAACGAGTCCGTGGACATTAAGGAGCACATGGTTTACCCTATGGCCAATTAGATACGGCCAGCTTCATTTCTTCCCAGGGGCTTAAGCTGCAAAGCTCGTGAAGCCGAGCTAAAGTAAACGAGCTCCGCCTACCGCGCTGTCAGCTTTTTAGCTTTAACCGTTGCTGCAAGTACTGAGGCCATGGGTCTTTTAGGTCGACGCTACGTACGTTGCAGACAAGAAGCGTAATCGTCTGCGATCGGCCTGAAACTTAATCGCTATTGAAGTCGATCTAATCAAAACAAGCTGGGCCCAGTGAGCTGTCAGCCTTTATCCTAAGTCTTTTGGTGTTATGCTTCTATATAGATCCTCAGCAGGACGATTTACAGTGGACGCAAGAAAGCTCCTCTGTGCGATCTGATTTGACCATCAACGGTTTTGAAGCCGACCTAAACGATAAGCTCCGCCCACTGGGGTGTTGGCCACTTTGTATTGGTTTGTCCATGGCGTAGGAACAAGACTGTTACGTATTACGACACTACGCAAGTTGCTTTATCTTTCATTGGTTAAAACATCGTTGCAGCCGACCTAAAAGAAGCAAGCCCCGCCTACGGGGGGTATAAACATTTAGCCTCAAAATAGATTCTCAAGGAAGATGTACTAGATTGACCGTTCAGAGCCTCATCTTTGGGACGGGCTACAACATATAGGTTCTGAAGTCGACCTAAGAAAAACGATCTCGGCCTACTGACTTGGCCACGCGTGGTATCTCTTCGGATCTGCTGCCTTATATCGAAATGTTCTTTTGGATAACGGGTTACTTTAACCTGTTTCCCTGCACTTCTTTCTAGCTTGATTTGGTGACCGACTAGTGAACGTCAAACAAACACTCTGACCACTTCGTGTACTAGTGGTTTTAAACGACTCCATTGGTACTGATAAAAGGGGCGGGGGAAAACTACCTCCACGTGCAGGATGCTTTTGTCTAATGTCGTCGACTGTTGAAAGAGTTGCTTAACGCAATTATTGCAACGTTGGACGAATTTATTTCCCCAGAGGGGAGCCGAAAGAGGAGAAATATTGGTGTGCTAAACTGTTGCGCGCACCGAGTCACGTGACAATTCTTTTGTGCTCTAGATTTTAATCTCATTTGACTGCACTGATGTTTGCGTCTGGGGCCCCCTGCAAAGAGTACCCCTTTTTCATGCAAATCATAGGAAAACTAATTTCCGTGGCCCGAAAATAAGCGAGTCAGTCTCCCCGCGGTACCACGAAGACGACGTTTCGGGGCGGGCGGGCCACAGTGTTTCTTTGTGCCTTGCAAGAGTTATACTTTTGGCGACGAGTACGTGTCTGTGAATTGTCCTCAAGTGTTCAATGCCCCAAGGCAATGTCGGGCCAAAGTGGAACAAATTAGACTTGGTATCTCGTACGACAATCGAGAACTGGCAACCTTTCTACTTACGGTCGACGCTATATTGTGTGGACCGTGTCGTCTCTAGATACCCGAGTTGACTTAGATCTAGATAGATAGATAGATAGGTAGATAGATAGATAAGTAAGTAGATGGATAGATAGATAAATAGGTAGATAGATAGATAGATAGATAGATAGATAGGTAGGTAAGTAGATAGATATATAGGCAAGTAGATGGATAGATAGATAGATAGAAAGACAGACAGATAGATAGATAGATAGATAGATAGATAGATAGATAGGTAGATAGATAGATAGATAGATAGATAGATAGATAGATAGATAGATAGGTAGATAGATAGATAGATAGATAAACAGAGAGATGGAACAGATAGGTAGACATTTGAGTGGATCTTTTAAATATGTGAATATGGTGTATGGTATATTCATAAATGTGTTGCGCCTCTAGATACCGCCAACTTGGATCTTGATAGTTAGACAGATGATAGTTAGACACTCGACATATCGTCGTATGAAGCTATGGTGTATATGGTTTTATCTCTAGGCACAGGACTTGACTTAGATTTAGATATAGTTACGTAGATAGATGATAGCAGATAGAAGTTCGACTTGATCTTTAGATATCAGACTATACTGGGTATATATATATACACATACTACATATATGTGTTACCACTTGATACACGACTTGACTTGGATCTAGACTGTCAGATGATAGATAGACAGATGATAGATTAGTATCACTTCCTAATGGCAGTGTATGTATATTCCTGTATCTCTATCTGCACGACTTGACTTCAACCTAGATAGATAGCTAGATAGGTAAAACTAAACTTCAACTTCAGATCTGAGGCTGTAGAGTATATGCCTATACATGGAGTATCGCTGATACTGTACGCGCGCTACGTCAAACCAGGTCGCGGCTTGGATTTAATTAAGATGTTAAGTTGGCTTGCCTTGGAGAAGAGGGGGGAGGGGGATGAGTAAGTTTTTGGCTCTAATTTCACGCTGAATGAAAATTGCCGGGAGATAATTTCATAGCGCAGTACGCGGGCGGGCGGACGGCATCAGCGTCTCATTACACTTGCATGGAAAATGCCCTCTTATTTAGAACGTTTTCTTCTTCTTTTCTGGTTCTTCTAGCCTCTTAGGTTCAGTCTTTTTTCTCTATATATCTCTCTCTGTGTCTCAGCAGACGTTTTTTTTTCTATCGAGTTTTCCTTCTCGGGGCAGATTGGTTTTCTTGCAAGCCGACTGCTAAAAATTTCAGCATCAAATTTTAGTCGATTTCACGACTCCTCGTTCGCCTTATTCATATAAAAGTAGCCCACCGGTGGGATTAGAGGGCCAGGAATCTACTGTTCGCTTTCTGCTAGATCAACAGGGCTCTCCATAGCAACAAAGTTGGGAAGGGTCGGTACAGATTGCAGGTGTGGCAATGGGTGTCGCGCACCATATCGGCGATTACCATGATCGCAGTTGCTAAAAGATGTAGCACCCTCTACTGGTAAGATTCTCTCTGGTCTCCACACGTTACGCAGTCTATTGACACTTTGCTCTCTAGATTTCAGTTTTACCCCAAGTTCACAACTTTTATAATATTAACAAAGAACTACACTATGTTGTGTTTTGTTATGGAGCTATATCATTATATATTACTGTTTACGACGAAATGTTGGATATTATAATGGTATACCTTCCTACCTGGCTGTAACTTGATGGTGCGGACCAGTAATTCTACATCATCCATTGTTATAAAGTACTTGTCTATAGGAAATGCACCTCTACCATCAAGATAATTTGTCTTGTGTCATTATGGTGTAACAGTGGCTATATAAAGGCTATGGTTATTCATCAATATCATTATAGTATTGATCATCAACGTATATGTCTATACTTTCACTTTATATAGATCATCTTTATACTGGCGCCGGTGGCAAAGTAATGCGTTTTGGTGGATATTGTGCACATTGCCTTGTGTGTTTTTCTGCTCTTCTTTGGCGCTGGAAGATTGTTGGGCAAGAGCACGAATCCGTGACGATTTTCGCTGGCAGAATGGCATAGCGATTGATGTGTGTGTTCACGGTCCGTTGATAATATCATCACCGACGTTTCAGCGGCACAGAAGAGAAAAGAGAGATACAGGAGAGAGCGAATAAGGGCGTCGCTTGTTTTATGCTCACGTTCCGGGAGCTTGTCTCTTATCTACGACCATAGCCCCCCCCCCTTGTACACGGCATTGCTCCCCCTCCCCCCCCCTAACTGAATGCTGATCAGCGTCGCTACGTAATGTTCATCGTCCCTTTTCGCCATATTCTGTGCTGCAGAATTTCATCTACCGGTTAGCAGCCATCATGAATTACTAAGCTGGAGCTGTTCTTAGCTGCCTCGCATATGCTGCCTCAAGTCGTCCCTATCCCTGTCTGAGGTTTAACAAAGAGGGGGGGGGGAACTGCATTCCCCTGTAATATAGTATGTATTGGTACTCGACAATGCAGTATAACACTGTATTTCAAGACTTTCCGGAAGACGCTACTGTTTCTGAAATAACAAACCTGAATCGTTCCCGCTGGACGATGTCGTGTACTTAAATTATTGCAGAGGCTATGCTCGATGTGGGGGCCCCTTAGCGACTGACCGTGGCAATCTATTATCATGTCATGTCTTGGTTACTCTATTAGAAGTTCGAGCTTACCGAAATAGTACCCTAGAGCGAAAAAAGGTTCTTTCAGGGATACATTGATCGCTTCTTACTCCCAAAGTTTCAAAGCTACCTGTTGAAGAACTACCAGTAGTTGACACAATTTCAAAGTTTAATGGAAATCGTTTTCATGGGTTTGCAAGTATAAAATCGTAAATCGGCTGTCCTTTCTTCTTGATCTGCAGTGTACGAAGTACTGTGTAGTACACCATGTAGGAAGTGCCAAGGCTATAGGGGTTGGCATCAAAGAGGGTTCTAGATAGAGGAGATATCCTCAAGATGCTGTATAGTCACGCTCCATGTGACACATAGGCTATAAGTCGGGTTGAAGGATCCGAGCGTCTACACTGATGCATATGAGAATGTTTGATCAATGCGATCCCTCATTCGTGCGGTCTCGTGTCTCTTTCGCACACTTGCTGCGTACGTTATATATTACAAGACTTGTTTTGTATATCCCAGTGACTGTTGAAGATATTCACGTGCTCAGCGGCGATTCGGTTGAACTGGCCTGTGATGTTTCTGAAGAGAAATTGCCAGCCAAAGCAGCCGGAGCGGAATCATCGGACCCGGATCAGTTGGGCTCTTATGCCAAGACAACTTGGCTGGATGAAGACGACAACCAGGCGTCCCGAGAACACGACCGCCATACCCAATATGGGTCTTTTCTCGTTCTATGGTTCGTGGATCCTGACAGGAAACCCATCTACAGGTGACTCCACACGCTTTTATTTCTCGTGTACACAGGAGCCTTTGGTATTCATTACCTTGCCTTTCCACGTACATCTTATATATACAGATAGTCTAGTTATACATAATATCAAGTTTTCGTCTGATCGTAGGACGACTGAATTTTATCGATCTATGGCAATGTGTGAATTTGCTGATAGACAACTGCAACGAATGATAAAAGACGTTTAGTGTGACGACTTGTGCCTGTCCGACAGTTGATGGGAGCAAATGGCAGGGGCCCTGGGGAGCTAGCGGCCCTTCGTTTTTTATGTCGCTTCATAATTGAGAAGATGGGCCAGAGCGTCAGGGCCACATAAAAAAGGGCACAGTCTCCAATAGTTCAGCTCGATGTTTTTAAATATAT
The DNA here is from genome assembly GCA_022114935.1 of Leptestheria dahalacensis. Classification (NCBI taxonomy): domain Eukaryota; kingdom Metazoa; phylum Arthropoda; class Branchiopoda; order Diplostraca; family Leptestheriidae; genus Leptestheria; species Leptestheria dahalacensis. The sequence goes on along the minus strand of JAIQCU010000215.1, from coordinate 48,322 downwards.
GCGTGTCAATGTTTCAGCTTTGACGTGCGAGGCCGGCCGCCGTCACTGGGCCGCCATTCGTGGGACAAGCGGAGATTCGACAATAGAGCGCATCTCTTTCTTTCGCCCGATTCGACCGTTTCTCGCCTTCGCATTGCCAATGTTACTTCCGCTGATGCCGGCGTTTACCGCTGCCGCGTCGACCACAAAAATGCGCCCACCAGAAACATCAAATATCGACTTGTCGTCATCGGTAAAGCAGTATTTCCCTTCCTCTTTTATTAGTTTTTTGGCCTGGATCTTGAGTTAACTTGTACAGTTTAAATTAGTATGGACCGTTCTTATATTTTTTAAGTAGAAACCACACAACAATAGAACTTATGAAAGATAGATAGATCGATCGATAGATAGATAGATAGATAGATAGATAGATAATAGACAGATAGATAGGTAGATAGATATACAGATAGACAGAAGAAAGATAAATGATAGATAGATATATAGACAGGAAGATAGATAGATAGAAATAGATAGTTACACATAGAGAGAAGACAGATAGATTATAGAATAGATAGATACACAGAGAGAAGAAAGATAAATTAGAGATAGATAGGCAGATGACACGAGATAGATAGATAATTAGATAGATAGGCAGACAGACAGGTAGATCATAGATAGGTAGAAAATGTCATTATCTCGACTATTATAACAATTCGTTCAAACTTTCAATTCATTATAACGAGTTGAGCAACACATGCAGTACTTTAAAATGTGAAAGTTACGTGGAATCCTTGATGTTTCCGAAGAATTTCGTATTATTGTAACGCGACTTGCTGAGGCGTGCTTATGCAGAATCATCGTTAATGCATACAGCATTCCCCCTCCTATTGTCGAGTAACAGCATTAAAGAGCAGTGTTGACTTGCTTGTTCTTTCCTCAGGTTTTCCTTGAGTATTTGGTTGGTTTATTTTTTCATCTCGGCGTGTCGCTTGTACGGCGGCGGGAGGAGGAAGAAGAAAAATTTCCGTGCTGTTTATTCAAGGTGCTCAAGTTGATCCCTAAGCAAATCAAACAGAAAAGAGAGCGAGTGTGACTTTGCATTGTAAACTGAGGATTGGTTGCTTTGTTTTAGTAACGTGTGTGTCTCAGTCTATACACCAGAGAGAAAGAGGAAACAACAAGGGGCCAAAGGGAGATTTCAAAGGGAAACGAGGGCTAGGCACACATGTAAGGACGATGCTTAGAAGATATGGCACTTTCTTTTGAGACACCCACCATGTGAGCTGCAAGCATATTCCGAATGCAGTCTCAAGGTATCAAAACAGACGAGTGGGTTTGCTGCTGCCATATTTCACGGTATCCTTCAAATAAGCCCGAATTTATGGCTCGTATATTTCTGATGTCGGATCCTTGCTGTTTTCAGATCGCTCTCCAAATGGAGGCCATTGCTCTTCACCAAAGCGCCTTATGTTGATAGCTCCATGAAAATTGGCCCTAGCCAAAGACGGGCAAAAAGAGATGATTCCTCGTCCTCCTTATGTAAGCAGACACTTGGAAACATGTCGACAACTAATCAGTCTTGTCCGCTTGCGACCAGCAAAAACACGCCAGTCTCTATACGCGCTCTAGTTTTTTGTTTGTTTGCTCTCGGAAGCTGGGTTATACGGTGTCCACTCGTGTGTCTTGTGGGCACATCAAACAGACTAGAAAAAGCAGCGACTCGTCAACTTTGGTGTGTCCATAGGAAATTGCTCTTGTCTCTGGCTGAAGCCAAATGGACATGCGAGACTAAGTTGGTATTCAGCTGCAAGCTTGTCCAATGACAGACGCTAACTTTCTTTATGGGTTAATCATGGCAAATCAGCTTACTCAAGTCTCGCCAAGCGCCCTTGTTTACTTACAGATTAGGCACCAAGTTAGGCTGAGTTATAGGCTGCAATCAAATCTTCCTTACAACCGCCATGAGCCCCACGGATAACAGTAACACACTACCGTATAAGCGCCCCTGCGTACTCGCTATTGATTAATACTGTCTCCATTAACCAAACTTTATTTATATAGATGGTACTAACGTTGGATTTACTTAGAAACTATTGATTAACCAGCAAGTTTCATTGCTTCTTTCCACTGTTCGATTTGCATCAGTTAATAGAAAACTTGACTGATTCATGCAGCACTCACTGTAAACAAGTATCTAAATAGATAATAGTCTACCGTATTTAATGGTTTGATTAATAGTTTCTTGGAATCCATATCTGTCTGACGGTAGCTACTAAATTGAACGGATAACCATTAGTCAACTTAAGTGCGCTTGAACACGGAATCATAAATAGTATTGCCTTATCTTTGCTTAGAAGTTCGTGACTAGCATTGTCTTTCTCTGGTAGAAACTATCATGATAATGTCGAGAATATCACGAAGTATTACAACAGATTATGCCAACTTTTCTTCCAAACTACAGCATACACGTTAAATTAAACTCCAATATAATTAAGTAATGTTATCATAAAGTTGACCTGAGCTGGCTGTTTTGGCTTAACGGGTTTGGAAACGTTGCATGCGCTGGAATAACCAAGTTAATATTTCCACGTTATATTTTATTATTTATGTCCATATGTTACAGTTTTTTAATGGAATACTGACGTACTATGTTTAGTAAAGCTCACTTTGAATGCTCAAGCTCATCGTAAGGAATTCATAAAGGCTACGCAACGGTAGTAATCTTTTCAAACGTTATCCAACCACATACAGCATACGTTATTCATAAGACTCTTACAGTTGTTCGTTCACAATAGGGCGTATCTACTCGGGTGCGGTAAGTCAGTACTGAAAACGGTGTATAAACATCTTATGTTGTTACACGTACAACCTGCTGTATGTGAAACATCTCCAGGTTGATACATAATATAGTTACTGGGACAAGGAAATGAACAGCGATCTGTTCAATACATATGGAACATCTAACCTGTTGGGTTTACAGATACCTTCAGATTGGTATGTCACGGGCTAATGGGAAAAGCAAAACGGACAGCAAGAGTTTCAATGAAGATAAATAGGCCTATGTGATTTAACGGGATTGGGTTCAAGTGTGACTAGGGCGATAGAGGGGGGGGGGTCAGCGTGCGGGCGTGAAAGTGATTTGTCCCCGAAGAGGGTCGACAACATCTAAAGCGGTTACAATCTGACGTGCGGTAATGAATGACTTTGGCTTGTGCTATCCACGCTGGGTCATTCCTACTGCCAAAGTAGCAGCAGCAGAAAAAACACCCATGCAATCGATGGTCTCCTCTAAAAATAAGAGAGCAGACACGAACCAAGAAACGGTGTGAGAACAGTGCACGTGGGTCCAGCCTGGTGTAACTGTAAAGCTAACGAAGTCTATTTACCTCGCAATTTGAGCACCTCACTGTCCTTTTGTCCTCAAATCAATAGCGATACGCACGGTGTGCCCTTCCTCCAGCCCGCGACTCGCTCTTTTTGCTTGGCCCGGCTGGAAAACAACATTATATTGCAGCTGTTAGAAGAAAGCCAATTGTTCTTCAGTGTTGTCAGTTGGCCCTGCCGTGATAATTTCTCGTCCTTCGAAAGAGAGTTCTATTTCTCGCCGGCTTTGCATATCTTTGGGTATGCGGACGAGACCAGAGACGTGGTTATCGGAACCAACGAATCAGTCGGCCAGAAGCGACGTTATACTGAAGTAATCTCCGTTCGTCGGTTCGGTTTAAAAATTAACAGCTATGACTCTTTAATGCAACGTATATAGGCTAAGTCCTTGGTGGCAGCCAAAGTGAATCGATAACGGGAGTCACGGTGGAGCAATTTCTGCGCTTTTACTTTGCATTGGGGCTGCACGGCAGCTTAACTGCGTGTTATGAGGCCAACCGTTTAAAAACGACTCACTTTCTCCTGGCGTGCTGTCGGTTCGCCAAGGCGCCTTCCCAGAAATATCAATAGACACAGGATGAAATGTGCAAAGCTGACGTTTTCCTTAATATCTGTTGCTTTCTCTAATCTCCTTGCAATATGCTCGCTTGTCAGTTACCTGAATTTATTACTCATCTGGTGAATATAACAAGAATTCGTCTTTTTGTCGATTCGGTTGCTGGGCTGTGCAGAACCCCCTAACGAAGTGATGATCCTCGATAATGCCCTTCAACAGCTGAGTTCCACCGTGGGCCCGCTTAACGATGGATCCGACCTCATTCTAACCTGTAGAGCCATAAGAGGTAATCAACACTTTATACCTTCCGTCCCAATAGCCTATGCACATAATTCATTCACTGGGCTAATAGGATATTATAGTTTCTGCAATAAGCATTGCTCAAGTTTATAATTATTGCCATTAAGTTAACCATGTGGTCCAAAGAGTAAGGTTGCCGTGTTGATAGGAAATCCGAGTCCGACGGTGACGTGGTGGCACAACGGCCAGCTAATTGATAACACTACAGATTTTCGGGCGACTAACATCGTTAGCAACCGTCTCGTCTTTCAACGAGTTTCACGACACAACGTCGACGACACGTTCACCTGCCAAGTCAGTTCCAGTCCCCTGCTGAGACCCATCACAAAAACCATCAGTCTCCATCTTTTACGTAAGACTCCCCAAGTACTTAATAGACTTTCTACGGTAGCTCAAGCTGCACAAAAAAGTGGCAAATCCATGTCTTTACTCCTACTACCACTTTGTAACAGTTTCCTCCAGAGAGTTTCACCCTATTTACGACGGAAAAAGTAGTACAGTCTAGAGCAATACAAAAAGGGTTCTTGCTGGGGAAAAGTTGATCGCTTATAACACCCAAGTTTTCAAAGATACAACAACCAAGAAAATATCGAGTATAGAACTAGTAGTTACTTGATGCAATAGCAAAGTTTCGTTACAACCGGATTGTTAGTTTTTCCAAAATAAAATACCAAAGTTAGAAAGACCAAAAATTTTCTACCATTTCTAACCCTTTTCTTTTTGCTCCAGACTGTACTTGCAGTACCTTGAACGATTAGCGTTCGATTCTTGGTACATGCACTGCTAAGAACTTTAGCCAAGTTTCAACTGATCTACGTCATTAGCGACCAAGTTGAAGGCAGAATTTTTTTTTCTGCCGAAGAAAGTGTGAAGATAAGCCCAGGTATGGTCTACTAGAAAATGCTCCAGGTTCCGTCTTGGGAGCAGCTTGTAGTTTCAAATAACTTTGCTCGCTGGTGCTCCCTCGACGCTCCCCCGCCCCGCTTCTCAGTTCAAGAGATGAAAGATTTCACAATTAAGCCTTTACTTCTCTCGGCGCTTGTAGTTAAACCTCAACAGACAGGGCGAAAGCACGAGTAAACAAGTTACGACCGGGAAGTGCAGCTATGGGAATCCGTTCTTGAGCTAGTCAACATGTTAAATACTTTACCTACTAGGAAATTAAAAACTGCAATTTGTTAACCATTCTTCTTGGAAGCCTTGCAGCATTGCGTTTTAAGTTGCTATCTGTACAACGGAACATAGAATAACGGTTTGAAAAAGCATGGAATTCAATCCCTTTTCCCCGTTGATGCAGTCCAGCCACTCTATGCTGAAATAGCAGGCCCTCGAAAGCCGGTGGTAGCCAACCATAGCAGCGAGTTCCGCTGCACAACGTCGGGATCGAAACCACCTGCCGTGTTGACCTGGTGGATCGGCAATTCGCAAATTTACGATCGCGTTGCCACAGTGGTGAGAGAAAGAGGATCGCCTTCATTGAAACGTCCCCATTGACGGAAACACTTTTGACTTTCCATTTAGAATTCCGAGGACGGCAATACAACGCTGAGCATTCTAACACTTGTGCCCAAGTACCAAGACGACGGCCAACTTCTCTATTGTCGGGCAGCCAATCCTTCCTTGTCGGGCTCTGCTCAAGAAGACTTTGTCCGACTCGATGTCCAATGTAAGTCCTCTATGCAATTTGTTTACTTGGGAGTTTACACACTACGGTCTCTGTAGGGCAAAAGGGGTCGACTAAGGTTAACTCTGAGTATCCAACTAATTACAGCAATAGCTATCTGTGTTTGTGATAAAGACAGGTGGGAAGGCGAATGTTTATGTTTGAGCTGCAGCGAGTGAATAGAGGCTGGAAGACGAGAGTGACTGGTGGGAAAGGAGAAGAAGCAGATAACTGTTTTTGTTGAAAAGTGCAAACAAAAGAGACGAGAAAACTTGTTATCTTTGCCAGTGGTGTGGCAATCTCGTCATCAAAGTTTCTCGTCGCTTTTTGGGCGCTCTGGGCCGTTGTTGCTTATTTTTGGCTGGTGCTCTTGTGATTACGCAGACAGTCCCATTGTTGGTCTGGCGCTCGGCACCAACATTAACGGCCACCACATCAAGGAAGCGGACGATCTCTACCTCGAGTGCCACATTCAATCCAACCCCACCTATCATCGACTCTCATGGACACACAACGTAAACTACCCTTCCGCTTCTTTCAGCTTTCTCTCTCTCTATTACCATTACTAACAAAATAGCTTCATGATAAGGCCCGGTAATATTTCAGTTCATTGCACAGTATTCCAATGTGCGGCCTAGAGCAAAATAAAAAGGGTTCTAAAGGGGAGATGGATCTTTTTATTCCGGTAAAACTAACAATTTGATTTCAATGAAACTTTACTAGTTTATAAAATACTATCATTTGTACGTTCAGTATTTTTGGGGGTTTCGTATCTTTGAAAACTTGGGTGACATTAGCGATCAACTTCTCCCCAGCAGGAGCCCTTCTTTTTATTGCTCTGGACTGTACTATGACAGAACCATACCTGTTGTATGACGTCATTAGGTATTACAGAGCAGTCGATATTTCCGACATCATGATGATTGATTCTACACGGTCATCACTTAGAATCTTTGCTTAATTCATCTCGGCAGTTTTAGTTTAAGTGATAAGCAGCATGTATACAAACATAGCCGTCTAGTCTTGTCCTAAGATTCTGTCCTTGACTGTTTGTTGACTCGGTGTTTTCGATTTAGCTGCAGTCTCTGTGTACACGGGTAGCGGTTCGGGCTGGGGAATGCATAGTGTTTGAATAATCTAGCGAGATGTTGCTATCACAGGGCGTTGCTGTGCAGCACAATATCAGTGCCGGTATCATATTCAGCAATGTCAGCTTGGTTCTTCAGTCAGTTGCCAGGCAAAGAGCAGGAAATTACACGTGCACGGCAGTCAATAGCCGAGGAGAAACTTCAAGTGCTCCTCTCTTTCTCAAAGTTCATTGTAAGTACATCCCTCATAGGCTCATTTTTTCCTCTTTTTTGTACTTGGTTTTTTGTCAGCAAGGCTCCTGACCAGTTCTCAGGTGATGGAAACTTCCAATTGATATGCATGGATCAAGCTTTCGTTTTGATCCCACTTTAGTTTTCACCCAAATTGAAGCATTAAATATTCCAAAGGCCTTTTCTCCATTTTCTTCTGGGTTCTTTTATTTTTATAACTGGATTCACGTCTTAAATGTTAATCAACTCCATCTGTATTTAAAAGCTTCTTGTGTAAATAAATGATGATGGCTACGGATATTGAACAGATTCACCGCGTTGCAAGAATTCCGGCGAAGTCGTGGTGGGAGTGACAAAGTTGGAGAGTGTCTCCCTTCGGTGCCAGGTCGATGGTGACCCGGCTCAAGTGCAGTTCTGGTGGAGTTTCCTGGGAACGCCGGTTAAACGTGAGATGGCATTTGCCCTTAATTGCATGCAAGTGCGACGCTTACTTTCCTGACTTATTTATGATCGAGAGAGTGGTCCGCTAAATTAAGCGACCCAGTCCTCCTATTGATTCTCAGGGGAAAAAAGGACGACTTTGTGATGTGTCCTCCTACGCCCGATAGAATAGCTCTTTTTTCCTCTGTGTAGCCCAGTATTTGTTTTATCTTCTTGAATTTCCAGCGAGTCGGTAAATGTAGATGCCCTTTGCTTATCTGACTTGTTGAATGGCCTAGAGCGTAGCAAGTTGCAAAAGTAGGTCGCTTGTATCTGCTTCTCTAAATCGGCCATAAAGTTGTCCCTCTCATGTTCATTCTCCTGCGCTGCCTATTGTTGCGTCTAACCTTAATGAAATTAAACTTGATTTGAGTTAGTAGTTCTTAATCAACCGAGTTCAGCAGTTAAGATGAGTTTGTGTTTTTTCGATAGTACGCAATGCCTCTTCGCTACTGGCCAACGCTGATACCCTGCTGCTACCCAAGGATCAGTACACGAGCCACGGTACCACCAGCGTCTTGAACTACACGGCCAAAACGGAGCTGGATTACGGTGTTGTCGCTTGCTGGGCTAGCAATTCTATCGGCACCCAGCGTGACCCTTGCCTTTTCAGACTCATCCCTACGGGTATTTTATTCAGTTGTCGTCAAATATTCATCACAAGCAGCTGACAGTTTATCAGTTCCGAGGGCAGGGAAACCGAGCTTTCATTTTTGCAATCGAGCAAATAATTCAGAGGCTGTTCCTGTAGAGAAAAAAATGAAGGGGGGAAAGAATATAGAACTACACAAGTTCACTGATCCCGTTATGAATTCAATAAGATCCCACGAGTTGAAGATGAAGCAGACTGGGGGAAAACCTTTGTGCAAAATTGAGGATATCCACCAGTCCGAGAATCCTTCCTCTTCCTCAACTTAATACTTCGAACAACTTTAAATCTTTTCACCACTATTAGTTTTATCAACTGTTGAATAGTAACTATTCAGACCCACTAAACTACTAAGAGGAATTTCTTGATTTGTTGTTATTATCTCTTACTTTGGACATGAAAGAGCCACACTGGAAGTTACAAAGTGTCAAGTTCACGAGTGTAAGTGCACAGTTTGGGGGGAAGTAGGTTTGCTAAATCTGTTTTCAGAATGGTTGCTAATAGTGTTTCAAAATTACATCGCATTAACGCGCTCGCCATGATCAAACATCCATTCAGTTCTTCTTTTCCAAATGTCTTTTCTTAAAGAGAAATAACGAGGATTTCATAAAGCAGGAAAACCCAAGGCGCCATCTAACTGCACAATTCGCAACCGAACGGCCGATTTCTTGAGGGTCGAGTGCCGCGAAGCTTCTAGTGGAGGTCTGCAGCAAACGTTTGGTCTCGAAGTGATCGACCTGGAGACGCGCGAAATCCGGCTGTCGATGAACAATTCCAAACCATCCTTTGAAGTGTACGGACTGGAACCAGAATCTGCTTTCCTGCTCTCCATTTTCGCAGTCAATACCAAAGGCAGGAGTGAGGAGATTGGCCTTGAAGCTGTTACTCTCAAGGCCACCGAGAAACAAAGAGGTACTTGCTCTTTTCACAAAAGACAGGTCTACTCAGAAATTCTGAATCGCTGTTGCAAAGTTGCTACATGGCCATCTGAGATGGTCGTCTGTGCTTCCCTATCAATAGTTTAGTGCAGGCTGATACCATGTTGACAAATTGATATTGGCAAGACTCTACTATGCAAGCTAAACATAGAAGGCAGAGATGGTATTTTCATAGAAGATGAAGAAAGTTTCCAGCAACTTGCATGTTTTCGTGCAGATCCAGATTGAAATAGAAGATGAATTGCCCTCATCTTGGGACTGAATCACTAAGGGATCATTAGCATTTCAAATCGAACAACTCGTTAATGGCTTATTGTTCTGCAAATGTTCAATGTGGCATACAACTGAGTGTCATATGCGTCCATCAGGCACGTTGGCCGTCCTGGCACCAATATGTATCCGAGAGAAAGCTTTCAAAGGCAATGGTACAGATATGCAAGCAGACACTGCAGAACACGTGAACTTGGTTCAACCTATCAAAGTGATATATCCTTTATCATCATCGTGTCATTCTATTTGATGTCTGTACTGTTAGTGATCAGTTCGAACTATCCTGCACTAAGAATTTTACACTGAACACGCGAATACATGGGATCCGTGTACACGGCGGAGACACTATACAGATCTTGTCAGTCTGACATACCGTCCACGTCGCTGTATGTTTGGTATTTTGCAGGTTTAACTGGATACGTGCCAGGCTTTCAACTTTCTCCCCTGCTGGCCGTGGTAACAGGAACTGCGCTCACTCTGATAGTTGTCGTCATTACTGTCGCTGCGATTGTCCACAAGCGTCGGAAAGAGCTGAGGAGACACAGCAACACCGGCGGTAAACAATGTGACCGGAGCGCGTCGGTTGAGCGGACTCAAAGTTGCGCGAGGGATAACGAAACCCCCACCAGAGCAACCGGCACCTGCCAGATTTATTCGCATTCGCCTAACCTACAGGAACAACCGGACTTGCTCAGTACAAACCAATCATTTATCATAAATAGAGTTAATAGACAGGTAGATGGACGAAAAGATGGATAGGCAATTAACATGGATGCATGGCTAGATGAATGGACAAATGGATAGAGAGATAGACTGAAAGATAGATAGATAGATCGATAGATAGATGGATAGATAGATAGACAAACAGATAGATAGATAGACAGATAGACAATTAGATAGGTAGATAGATAGATAGATAGATAGTTAGACAGACAGATAGTTAGACACATAGATAGATAGATATATATATATTGATAGATAGATAGATAGATAGATTAGATAGATAGATAAATAGATAGATAGATAGATGGGCAGATAGATAAATAGATAGATAGCTAGATAGATAAATAGTTAGACTGGCAAAACAACTACACAGACTGACAGAAGGATAGATAAATAGCTGTAAATGTACACAAACTTATAACTGAGACATTGTGTGTTACGTTGAACAATTAGAACTACGTTTCTAACGTGTTAATTACTTTCCGCGCAGGTCGACAAATACCCTCGGAATCGCTGGAGACTTCACTGGTGGACGCTAATTTTCACGGTCTGCGGGGCTTTGACAGATACCACGGCGACCCGACGAAAACCAGGCTTCCAGAAAGTTTTCTTTGATTCAGTTTTATTCAGACGTCTTACTTTGATCATTGTCAGTTTGTTCCAGCTCCTACCTTCTACCTGTCCATTGTTCTGATCTTCAATACTGATATTGCAATCCGGTGCAACTGTCTACAAAACCTAAATAGATGCGAAGGAACGGTTAAAAAAAACGGGTTGTTTCATCATTCAGATCGCGGCATACTGCGTGAGTTAATAGTCCATCGCTTTATTCGACTGGCTGAACAAGACGTTTTAGAACTTGAATGTACTACATGGTCTAACTTTCCACTGCAGCATTTATTATGTTGGAAGCGGATGAACTGGTAGAGAGAAACCCGTTCATAAATTAACTTGACTCAGACTGGGCCGGCTAGTCTTGACAGCCTGTTTTCAAGTATTCATAAAGCCAGCGAATCGATAAGATGCGATCGTTAAACAGCTTTCGAGACGGGGTACTTGGACAAAGCTCGTGCGTACTAAAACAATAATTTTCTTCGAGAATATGACGGTTCGGCTTTCCGCATGATGCAAACCATATCCGTTTGTATTTTCAGCAGCGTCTAGTCTTAAAAGTAAGATACAGGATTGATGTGTTGAATGTGTATGAATGAGCTAAAGGTAAAACTAAGTCAAACTAACGTTGTTAAACTACAATATAGTTAAAAGTACCTTATGTGCTTTCCTAACTGTAAAGTGAAGGTCTCGACCTAATGTTCTGTTGCTGCGAGAACTACTAGCAGACAGCACTGGGCGTGATTCAGTAACAACCGCTGTGGCTGCAGCTGTGAAGATTACCTTAAAGAACTGTCATCAACACTTCGAAAGACTGTAACAATCGTTAGAACGCGATTCACGACACGACGTCAGCGTGTTGATATTCTATCCCCTCTATCTGTTGGTGCTACTGATTCTGACCAGGTAAAATGATGGATGTAAGAGTGCTATAAGTACCCATATCTGCAAGTTCACAGTACTGTCACTGAACTACTACTTAATACTGCTGCCAATACTATTCGAAACTAGTACTTGGTGCTAGTAACATCAGTTCTCTTACTAGGTTATCCAGTGCGTCGTAAATTATTTGTCAGACGGTGTTTCGTAAAGACATTATTTCAGTTGCGCCAAGTTACTGCCATGAACGCACTTTTAGTGCACTTTTTATGCCGACTGCTGCAGTCACTGCTAAAGGCTATTGATGTCGGTTATTGCCGTGCTAGCTAGTACGTTCACAGTGAATAAGCTGCTAGCAACGTAACTATCGACGAAATTATTACGGCGAGCAATAAAGCAAAGCGAAGGCTGTTACTAGTTTACTACTTGCACCTGGTTTTATAAGTGTAATAGACGCACTCATCTGAGATTAGTGTTATGTTAATTAAATCATGTATTACCACTTGTTTAACATACGAGATGTGAAACATTCAATTCATATTGTAACAATGGATAAAATTAGTCTTGTCATTCTTCAATGTTCGATTACTGTAATCCTATTTACGGTGGTTTCATCCATTGTTAATGCGTGTTGTGTCTCCGTGGAGACCATGGTCTGCTTTTACCTGCAGGTAAAAGCTGTACACCTATAAATATATCCAGCCAAAAGTACCGTGAAATCGTACTGACTTGGGCGTGCTTTTCGGAACTCTATGGACTGGAAACCTTGAATGACTGAAGTCTAGGACGTTGGTGGCAGTGAATGATTTTCTTCACAAACTACGTTGTAAAGCCGGACAATGCAACTGCCCAGTGTGAAAATCATCATTGTAATACCGATCCTTGACATTACGTTTAGGTTAATCGTAATGATAATAACATGAATTATTGTTAACAGTCGATCAGGGACTGAAGTTGTAGTAAGATAAATTGCTGTTTAATACATTATAAGATCGCAAGTGTACGAAGATATACGGAAGACTAAAATTAGCATATTCTTAAAAGGAATAGTATTAGACATCCAGATGGCCAGTGATTTCGTTTATTCTTGATTTAAACTTATATTCGTTATTTCACGAGTTCCGAATGATGATTGAATATCCTCCGTTCGATGGAGGGAAGTATTCCTAAGTTACGATCAATGAAAGAGATTGCTTATTCACGAAGCAGTATAACCTTTTCAAAGTTTCGAATGGTAGGTGTACCACAAGTCTGATGTGGAAAAAGCAAAACAGGAAAGTTTCTGGGCTACCCCGTAGCCACTAAGAATCCTGGAAATGACTGAAATTCATGAGAAACACAGACAGTTCGAAAGCAGTGACGAAAAGCACGAACCGTTGAAGCAAAACAACCCATGAATACACTTTTATTACTCTATACAGTACAGTAATCTGTTAACTTTAGAATTTTATTGTGGTAAAACTAACAACTTAATTTAAATTAAACTTTTCTAGTGAATTAGTTACTATCAGTTCTACATTCAGTATTTTTTTGGTCATTATACCTTTGAAAACTTGGGCGCCGTAAGCAATCAAGGAGTCCCCAGCAAGAACCCTTTTTTATTGCTCTAGACTGTACGTTCCTGCCTAGTACTATACTTTCTATAGGTAACCTTGCCCACGAACAGCTGCCCAATAGTAAGATTAACTACAAATGTAGTAATAGTACAAGTAAATGATCTAAATCGTGGAACAGTTACGCATGAAATCAAAGCTTAAATAAGCTATCTTTCCCCACTGTTTGTTGTTATCCTAGCCATTAGCATAACGCCATTTGTTAAGAGTACAACACTAACGTTGATTTCACAACGGCATTAACTGCAACTATAGCCTATGCTGTCAAGTATATGCTCACTGCAGAGCATCAGGTAAAACTAAGGTAAGACTGCTAACACTAGTGTTAGTAAGTCATTAGTTTTTTTTGCTTCAGCGCTATATTGGGATATCTTCAGTGTGCAGCAGTCTCTTGTTATATAGATCTATAGGCTGCAAGAAACGGCCATCTTGCGACAATAGGCCAGACAATGTTGTAGCGTTGTCCAAACATATGCGCTGCAGTACCTACGATTTCACGTTTCCAAGCGCTTTATTGTAATATAGTTTATATTACATTACATGCTTATATGCATAGATATATAGACATACTATATCACGTTTACATATTATAGACAAACGATGTATGTTACTATGTTATATCATCAATTATACCAGAGACGCATGATGTTATAATATAGCAGCCTGTATTGGGTTCAGCTGGTCTATCGTATTACGTGTGAACTAACATGTTATGTAAATAATCTCGATCATGCGTAATGTAGATAATTTCCAGTAGTATATTTATATCGTTACGTAACTATTGTATTTGTACTTTTTTCTATATGGTGTGTAACTCCCCGTAACTATTGGTAGTAAATAGTAAGACTGATAGCAAGTGAACTTGTTTGAAATTCATTCCAGGTTTCAAATAGCTATTGGACATTTCGAAGCTGTTTGCCACCTTAGCTGTTTTTTGCAAACAATGAGGACTTAATGACTCTTTCAGTCGTTGATAAGCTGGATCGATATTGGCACACTGCCCTGATATACCCCACTGCAGTAGTTGTCTGCTTTTCCTCAATAGATTGTTGCACGGAAATGACCGCTAAGTTTCATGACTTGAAGGTAACTTTTTTTCAGCTGCAACGGATAAAAACACCGTTTGAGCGGAAACGTTTGGGAAACTTTGTGTTGGTAACTTCAGTTGTGGTTTTTTGTGCATGAAATGAAACAATGAAGCTATTTATGCTGTCAATCCAAGTATAAACTTTTCACGCTAGTAAAGATACCGTATGGAAATGCTTTTGGGTAGCACTACATCCCAATGCAAAATTCAGCATGTCCTGTCCCTACTGAATCGCATGTTGCTACATGCTGAACATGCTTCTTGCTGCTGAATGCATGAAATTTGATGAAAAACCGACCAAGTCCGACCTGCTGCTACGCATGCTTAATCGTACTGAATCTGATTTCAACGCGCTGAAAGTGCTGGATGTGGGTTGATTCCAGAAGTAGAAGCATGCTGAAAGTTATACTGAAACCACAAGAATAAGAACGGGTAGCAGATATCTGAATTTGGTCTGAATTTTGCATGGGGAATGACATCATAACGTGGCTGTAATCTACTAGTTATATTCTATATGTTGTAATGCAATTTAACTTCATAGTCACCTAGTAAGTATAGTATGAGTAGTATCCAGAAAAACGTAGTTCTTACAGAAGGCTCATGCGTTATGACGTCACGTCACGTGACTCACCACCCAACACTTCCCCGTTACACAAACCTTTCACTGAACTTTCTTCACACTTATTCCTTTACCGACGTCGGTACTTGGTATTTGGTACTTGTAGCCAAAAACCAAAAGAACGCAGTCTATATTCATATTAATTACAGTACAAGTGAGCTAAATTACGAGGGGAAATCGTCATTTCCGGCGTAGAGAGAATACCGTCAGCTGACCTCCAAGATGGCGAATCTTAAAATGCCCTCTATAGTCTGCTCCAAGAAAAACGTCTAATTTTCGCTAAACTAACTGCTCAAAATCACCGAAAATTTGAGGTTTCATAACAATCTGATCGTAAAATTGTGTTGTAAATTTGTGTTGTTATCCATCAAAACCTGCTGAAGAAATCAGCAAAAAACTTGGATGAATTTGTCTTGCTGGTAACCTGTTCTTTCATGGAACAGAACTGTACTCTAACCAAGTTGAAATAGAACAAAGGTGACAAGAATTCGAAACTGAACAGAACTCGGTAAACGAGTTAAAAGTCATAACCAACAAGTGGCATATTGATTTGTGAGTTGACGGGACAAGCGTGGGCTCAACCAGCCAGCGTAATGTATCGATTACAGTCGAAAGAGTTCTTTTCACGGGCTACCCAAGGGAAGCTTGAAAAGATTCCTGTATTAGTTATCGACTTACAGGAACTTACCATATAAAAGCGTCACGGTTCTGTCAATGGTTGGACTCCGTAGCGAGATTAAGTCGATGCGTGCCGTTTCATTTGAAATTGTACACGCACGCCAGGGATTTTGTGAATGTAAAAATTTAATTAACCCTGCAGTCAGTGGACTGTATATGCTTTTGGTGTACATGTAGAATTACAGCTCTAGTAGTATTGGTTCCTACCTTCCTACGTAAGTAATACTATATTCAGTAGCTTATGTTGAAATTCGTACTGACTCGACTGTCAGTTGGACTTTTAAGCTACACTGTGAAGCATTAACTATGTAAGCCACTCTACCTGTACACGATCGTATTGTTATATTCATAGTATGCTGTTTCATTATACATTTATATTAGACGCATAGTCTCCTGAATGGACGTCTAAGAAGCTCGTGACTCATCAAACGTTCACTCACAAATTCCCTGTGTGTGTCATCAAAGCAGAGCATTTCAGTTTTGAATCCGCCTCAGTACAATGTGCGTTCGTGCAAATTCAAGAAAAGCCTCCGTTGGAAAAACGTCAATGAGTTTGACGAATGCAGGGTAAGTTTCTAAGCTTCCTTATATTCCACCTGACTGTTTCATATACGATTCAGTCGAATTTGTTATCACTGTACAAGTTATACAGCTATCACATGAAATATCACCATACTTGTAGCTTTCCACATTTCCAAGGATCTCAATGTAATACCGCAATATGTAACTTACGGTAATAAGTGTTTGTATATACAGTCTTATAATATATAATTATAATAGTTAAATTTTGACTAAGATGGCAAATTCATTAAGTACTTGGCTAGTATTACTGAATAATGTTATAGGATCTTCTCAGACAAAAACAGTTATTGTATATCTCATAAGGAAGTCTTACGTCGATTTAAAAGTAGCCTATAACCGAGGCTGGAAGGGTTTCAACGAAAAAGTTGTAACGAACATACTGTTATTTGAATGTGAATGATCTTTCAAATGCTGAATTTCAAACTACATGGGTCCGTTTGGTTTCATTCCTTATAAGGCTATCTTATTAACTAGATGTCTAGGATGTCATGTGCGCTCATTGTTCAATTGTACCAGGAGTGCCCCCCCTCTCCCTTGCGAAACCGGACATATATGTCTCGAGCATAACTCTTCGGCCCCAGTAGACAGAACAGATCCCTGTTTGGGTCAATTAGAGCTACAATTCGATTAACGGTCCAGCTGTAGATCCATAGTCAAAGTTCAACGGGTCCTTGAGACCAAACAATCTATCGATGCATCAACCTATAATTCTAAGGATTTCAACTATATCTTTGTACAAGGGTAGTTCAAAAAGTTAGGTAAGAACTGGTCGCACCCACAACGAGCAAAGATAAACAAGAATAGCACTGGAGAATAAGACGTTTTCCAGGGCTTTCCATTCAGTGTAAAGTTGCGCTTCTTTCCCTCGCGACTTTTTCATCGATTTTTAACTGCACTTCAAATGAGACAGCGCGACAAGCGAGCAAAGTCACTCTTTTAATACACGTGAAGAGTTCCATAATTCTTTGTGAAAAGATAACTTATTAACCTAACTGTAACATCTCTGGCCTCGTTAACACAACATCAGTGCTGCTGTGTCACGGTACAACTTAATTAATGCAAATCACAGTGGCAGTGGTGTTTCAGTTTTTCGTCAGCCCTGTAACCCTTGAGATAAATCATCAATTTAAAGTCCCATATGACTTAATGGGATACCCCCCCTTGTTTCCTGTCTACCGACAAATGACTAGCAAACAACCGTTACTTTAACGGGCATCTGTATGATCTTCATAATTCAGTTCCTACAGTTACATTCATCGAAACCGATACCTTGAAACTCTTAACCTAAGTGCCATTATTTCGTTACTGACAAGGGCCCAGTGTGGTGCCATTTCAATCTAACTAGCTCACTGTCGATAATCCACTTGCTTCTGCTCTGACGCTTCTCACTTCCCCCATCAGAAGGAATCTGGTGAAGCGGAGAACTGCCATTCTATCGTAATGCAGTTCTGGGTTAAATGCAACGGTATCTAAAAATTTTGAATCGCAACTCGACTAAAATTTCGTGGGTCGTCTGTATTTAATGCGAAGGTGTGTGTGTGATGTTATACCTGTGCAGATGCAATATTCGTATTTGTAATATCACCGTTAAAGAGAATAAAGAGATGTTGGAACGCAGCGTGCGGCATAAATAAAGTAAACACGCCCTGTGATCTTTCATCCATCAAATAATAGCATTAGACATACACTAGTGAGTTCTACTGGTTGATATTGCTTTTGTAATTTAGAAACGAGCTATAACTGCGCGCAACAATGCCCTCTGATAACATCATCAATAACTTACAATCCAATTCCAGTGTCTTCTACAGGATAGCACCACGAAGTTTACAGCTACTAATTCAAATAGCATCCATGATCTTGATGACCATTCTTAATCATCCAATACAATACAGCTATTTATGAAAAAATCGGTTAGGTTAGCGTGCTAAACTAGTTGAAAAGATATACAGCTGAGATTAATCTATATTAAACTTAACTTGATCTCAAAGCGTCGATACCGGTGGAACTGTATCTCATAATATGATTGTAACAGCAGTTTAGCCAAAGCTAGTAAAGGTATCCAAGCTTTTGTACATATCTGGAGTGAGAACGATCTCGATGAAACCGCTGAGAAACCGACTTACCCGGTGGACTGACTGCTCAACTGGTTTTGAACTAGGAAACAAGCAAAGCGAACTGAAGGTAACATCTACCCAATGTGGTAAAAAGTAGATACAATTAAACTTGGGTAATTTGGTTTGGGTAACACAGTTTCCCTTTTCGGATAACAGGATTCTTATTAGTAGGCGACGTAAGTTTTAAATAACCAGCTCCAGTTGTTTAAATCAGTTAGACGATTGGCTAACACAGAGACGACTGAAACTATGTTTTTGTATAGTCTTTACTTTATACATTTTATGGATAGCTTCAGGACGGTTGATAATGTCAAGTAATCCAGTACGGGATGTATGAAGTTTCTCAATTTGCATTGTGATTGGGTGTTGGATGAGTTATTGGTCCTCTTAGGCTTTTATCCTCCCTCGATTTGGGTATGACTTAAAGCTGTTTCAGGTGAAATGTAGGGTATGTTAAACACTCGTGTCAACAACAAAAAACCATGCACACAAGAGTTTGTATTTATATTAGAGACATTTCAGCGAGTCGACAGGTTATTAAGGGGAATGTACATGACGGGATGTAATTCAAGGGCGAGCTGTGTACACTGGTTTGACGGGAACAGCCTTGTCAATGTCACCGACGATTCGGACCTCAGCGATAAGTCCGGAGTCGCCGTTGACCTTGTAACTGGTGACCTGACGGCGACCATCGGGTAGGACGACATCGTGCTGGCCAACTGTAACATCTCCATCGCGTCTTTCGCTTTGGCCCATATCGATCCTGGAACCGTCGTCTTCGACGCGCCAGTTAATCTGCACCTTCACGTCCTTTCGAATCACAATTTGTCGCTTTACTCTCTTGGTCTTTGTCTTCATTTATACGACAGACATACACATAGATAGAGAGCTCTACGTAGGCAGATAGACAAATTAGGTAGATAGATAGATAGACAGACAGATAGCTGGATTGTTGGATAGATATAGATGTTGAACATCTTTTGAAATGTACCAGTAATTAGATAGACAGTGGACAGAAGGTAAAAATACGGTTCGAACTAAAGAACTCAATTTACCCGGGTGTCTTCGCGTTCCTTGACGGCATCCGGCAGCGGTTTGGGTGCAACTCGGCTAGTCGCGCTGAGAGACACCGAGATGGCCACGAGAGCCAGGATGGCAGTAACCTGGTCGTTCAAAGATATCCAGTCCGTCACTAAACAGTCTTAGCAGTAACGAGCATTATCATTTATTATAGTAACGACTAGAACCCACTAATAACGCATATACTATGTTACAAGCGTTACTAATACAACTAATCATACTCACGCAATCATACTACTACTACTACTGCTACTACTACTACTACTACTACTACTACTACTACTACTACTACTACTACTACTACTACTACTACTACTACTGCTACTGACACCATTACAGCTACAGATGCTACTAGTGCTGCTCACGCAACCAATATTGCTGATACTACTAATACTAGTAACGCTATCAACAATACCAGTATTGCTACTGCTACTACTACCGTGCTAGTACTATTAAGACCCACTAATACGTGCTGCTAGCACTACTAACACTATATTAGTCACATTACCAATACGTGTAGACTATTATTAACACTAATACCGCGAAATGTTATGCAATACTCGATGTATTTACCTTCATGTTTAGACGATTGAGTTTGAATTTGCTATGAGAACATGTTGCAGGGGTGTGCAATATATACCTATACGACCCTTAGCTAGTTGGGCGTTCCACTGGTTACACGAGCTTCCTTCCTGCGGTAAACCGGTTGTTACAGAATCGATGAACCATTTCAAGACTGCTATTGCATCATTCTTATGCTACCACAGTTGAAAGCAGTTCACGTGACAAGCCCAGATTCATAATAGCCTGATACCTCGGTTTATTTATCTATATAGGTTGTTATTGCTGCATGTAATAAGAAATCGCTTTTAGCACAGACATTTCGGCTGATAAGATCACTGCTCATACCAGAAGTAGATATGAGGTTACCTTGGACACCAGCGCTAATCGAGGCGCAATAATACCGCGATTGACCTTTTTGCTATCTCATATCGGTAAGCGCAAGGCATCGTCAGCTGGCTATTTTTAAACTGTCCAGTATTAGTAGATATGGATATTCCATAAAGTAAACTCTTTCGTGCTACAATACGTCGTTATATGATGAAGTTGGTGAAATTGTTTAGCGAGGCAGTAACCAAGTGCCATCCATTAACCTACTTTAATTCAAAATCTACAAGCTTGAAAGTAGCATAAGAGCCTTTCATGAGTCTGTCTTACGAAGAGAAGTTTAAAAATTACCATTTAATTGAATTTGGTATTTGCAGGGAACAGCTTCTCAAGCCAGCAACTGTCTCTTTTGTCAGAAGTTTTGACAACAGCAGAGATAATATGACAGAAGAATGACATCCTGGCCGCTATAGGTCTCAGACCAATTAGTTTCGCATTTAACTCAATTAGCAACAGAAAGAATAGTATTGAATTACAATGTAATGGACATTAGCAGCTGAGAATGATGCAATATCAAGTGAAATGCAGTCATACCGCAAAGCTGGCTACCGATTTCGACCTACTTTTCTGAACGTCAAACAAATCGAGATGAAGCAACCGGTTTGGTGGCAACGGCTATTCAACTCGTCAAACAACGTGAAAAACTGTAACGTACCACTTTATCGCTCTATTGGTAGAAGGTCTACAAAGCTCAGTATCTTCTTAATGCAATTAATTACGTAGTAGCCATTACGTAAAGTAAAGTAGCATCGTTTACGAATAGGGTTTATAAATGATGTCTGTAGGTTGTACATAAGCCCGCTTTCTTTGGTTACGTTTCAAGCAAAAGTGAGAAGCTGCAGGAGATGAGTGTTCAGGATCCCCTAGGGACAAACAAAATCCCCGGCCGTCCCTCTGTGTGTTACTCCTGTGCATCGACCTACGCAACGGGAAAAGGTAACGCTGACCCTGAACTACATAAAAGGAAATTAACTGCCAGTATTCCAGTTAATTCATATTGTTGACCAATGTAAGTGCTTATGACAAAGAAATAGTGATAAGCAGAGCTAATAGGAATCTCAGAATTCAAATGGAATGTTACGAAATTGCAAACTTCTACAAGCCTGCAATCCCACGGAAATTCATCACGGTTGTATGAATTCACCAAGTTCCCTTTGAACAAGTTGACAATCTGGTTAACATAAATCTGCTTAAAACCATCATAATGAGATAATAACAAGCAACTTAACCAGTTTTTTAAATATCAAGCCCTAAGTACCTAATAGGAAGCGCAAAAGCAGATTTGTTGGCAGCTGTTTGGGACCGACCTGCGCAGTAGGTACGAGGCATGTAACAAGGGGCAATAAGAAACGCTGGTCTCTTCGAAGCTTGCTAGAGTGTCTCGAGATCGGGCTAGCAGATGCAACCCGGCAGTGGCATCAGCCATGGACGCTAGCCCCATTGCAGACTTGTTCATCGAATCGTTCAATGATAGCAGCTCTTGTGTCAATGGATCTCTTATGTCTTCGTTCGGCTATCAAGTATCAACCGTCTATTTGTGCTTCATTACTGTCGCAGGCGTTCTTCTCAACGGGCTCGTGTTGCTCATTACGGCTAAAGACAAGCAGGTAGTCCTATTTGTAGTAACTCCCTTCTATTTGTGGTACTCCGTTGTATCCAACAGTAATAACCACATTCACTGTGCAGCCTTATTACAACTGTCCTTTCTATTAATAACATGAGTAATAAAGGATATACTAGTCATATACTAGGGATTAGAGCAAGTACATATAGAGGGTTACTGTCATCATGTGTTAAGACGTTAGAATGAAGTAGAAAGGCTAGCTACGGATGGCTGCTTTCCACTTCAGCCCCTCACGAAAAGCGTGCCGTAGTGTGTAACTGTCTTGCCCAGGAGCAGCCCCAAACACGTAATGGAAAAGTACTTCTCCTTTTCAAGCCATTAGTCAACGGAACTTGAGTTTCACCCACAGGGGAACCCTAATAATGGATTGCTTTAGTGGGTGCCATCCTATCAGTAGTTTGTGGTTTCGTCGTAGCTAATCATTCTTAAGTCTATTACTTTGATAGCGATCGTTTTCATTCTGTTTTCACTCTGTATTCCTTCATCTTGCGGTACGCGTGAAGCTGCACACACCCCTCAACTTAATACTGGTGAATCTAGCGACGTCGGATTTATGCATAGCTGCATTTGGAGGATCCTTATCCATCAACGCTTCAATGCACCACGGATGGAATATGAAATTTGAACTGTGCATAGCTTACGCCTTCGCCATGTCCCTGGCAGGTATCTCGTCATTTTCTCTTTTCTACTCGTATACGCTCGTTTGCCCTCACTCGACCTACAGACCCAGATTTGCATCTTTCACCGGGCAATAATGGAAAAATTTGCATGCACGCGGGATAAGACCTTCTCTATGAAGGGTCTCTAAATTCTAAACGATGAATATCACTGAAGCAAAGACCGAGATTTTCCATCTAACCAAGTTAGAATGTTTACCAGTAATGCTTAATTAAGAAATTGTTATAATGGTTATTTGGTCATTACCTAATTGGACGCACCCAAGGGCAGGGAGACCGTACACGTCATGAGGGGAGGGGACAATACTACTAACATTCAGCACAGCAAAACAATATAGCAATCACTGCACGTATATTTACCAATGTCCCCAAACACAGCCACGGTAAACACAAGCCAATTGGGCCAACAATACTCACGATTATATAAGGACCCTGTTGAGACAAAAGGATTGCTTTTTTGGACGTCCCAAAAACCGAACATCAAGTTGAAAGCGAAGCAGACAAGCTTTGAATTTACAACACTAATGTAAAGTACCAGTATTATCTGGTATTAAAACTTGATTATAACGAATGTGGATTTACTGTTTTTCAGGTATTGTATCAATCACAACGCTATCAGTTTTAGCCCTTTGGAGATGCGCTCTTGTTACGTGGCCGCTGCGGAAGGTGCAGCTGGGTTCCAAAGAAGCCCTGCTGCTTGTATTAGTCATTTGGATATACTCGGCTGCTGTGACTTCTCCACCGCTCTTTGGCTGGGGCCAATACGGATACGAAGCTTCTCGAATCAGGTAATAAATTACCCATCTTCCGTAACTTCTACCGCACGGCTGAATGTGGTACACCGACCATAAATAACAAGAATAACGAAAGCTGAAAATAGGATATACTCATAGTGAACGTAGCAGTTAGACGCTAATAGTAGTAAATCTAAGCTCTTACTGGATACGGACTGTTTTAATCTGGAATTCACGTTCAACTTAACTGGAATCTGTTCGATATTACAGCTGCTCAGTACAATGGGAAGTACAGGACTGGAACAGTCGATCCTACATCCTCTACCTATTCGCTGGCGGACTGTTCGTACCGTTGTCTGTGATGATCGTCTCCTATGGTTGCATAATGCACGTCGTTCAAAAGGTACGCCTACCCGGTTCGTTCTACCACTACAAGTCGTAAAAAGTAGAGAGTGTACTCAAACGAACTTTTATTTCACCCGCAAATTAGTCTGGAAGGACAGTTCGAAGTGATTCAGGTTCCAAAGGACAGCGGCGTATAACTTTGATGGTGGCCGTTATGATAGTCGCTTTCCTGATCGCCTGGATGCCATACGCAGCCCTGTCTCTGGCGCAGACCATTGGTGGCCATCAAATGGCTCGTTTTTCTTCCTCTACGGCCACCATCCCATCACTTTTCGCCAAATCCTCCATCGTTTTCAATCCTCTCATTTACTGCGGTCTCAATACCCAGGTAACGCCAGATCCTTTTAGAAGTTTTTTCCTTCCTCTGTGAGGACAAACAACGTCATAAAACGTTTGTTACAGCTATTAAGTTTAATGTCGTCTAGTGAACGACTCATTATTGGATTTATGTTACTTTTAATCCAGTTTCATTATAAAGACCTTAGATTTAATCCCATTGCAATGCCCGTATATTGATTATCCGGGTAAATAACCCGGATATCGAGATAACGCACATTCTGGGCTGGTCAATAGCCAGACCCGAAAGCAAATGCAATAAGGGCGTTATTGTTTGAACGGCAGACTCCTTCTTGTTTTATCTCAACAGTGAGTTAAAACAAAAGCAGCTTCATTAAGTTTGCACCTCTGTTCTTGGCAACTAAGCAATATCATCAACACTTTAAGGCCCCCTGGGCAGGAACTCATATTGACATTGTACTGTTGAAGAAAGAACATTTGTTGAATGTAGAGAATCTCAATCAAAACTGTCCTCTAGTTAAATCCAATTATCTTTGCAGTTGTTGATGTAAATGACTCGACTCGGCGCAATTCTAGCATCGCCTTGTAAGTAACTAAGTCGAGTTCGATTCGACCTCAAGAATCTCGAGTTCAAGTCGAGACCGAGTGAAGTCGACTAGAAAGTCGATTCCAGTTTAGACTCGTCAGTACCTGGTAATGGGCGGGTTGAAAACAATCCCGCAGCAGGGTACTTACCTTGCTACATCCTATTTAAGAAGATGAGCTGAGGAGGGACAAAATTGCAAGCAATTCGGTTTTCGCCAGTTAAGTAGCCTCAGTACTCTTATGGCTCCCCGTGGACACCAGAAGTGGCCGGGCACATACTACTTTTTTCAGATTCGAGGTCGATGAGTCTGAGTCATTCAAACGTGTTCTCAACGGTCCTCTGCTACTTTGCCGTAAACAAAAAGACTTAAATAGGAGGATATAACGATCTCTCGTGCACGTCAGACTTTTGTCGATAACTTAAATGCCAAGGGTTAACAAGAATTCCCTGCACGGCAGAAAGAAAAGACTATTGAAATAGCTTTGAAGGGCTGAAAGTCCCGTAGCCAGTAGAAAGCTCGAGGGACGGCATCACTAATTAGTTGATTAGTTTCAAAACCAGAAGACAATGAGTTGTTCAGGGATCTTTTTTGTATCTATGATATGAAAGTCATCTTTCTCCAGTTAGCCTCATCATCTACCAACACAAGAACTTGTTCTAATTTTCTCTATTCGCTCTCCTTGGAGCAATCAGAGCTTTACTAACCAGCTCTCGTAACTTTTCCCTTTACTGTGATAACTTCACTAGCGAATAAGAAAAAAACTCCAATCCGCAGGATATTACTCGTATAACTTGCTCTTCATGGCGCTTGCTAATATATTTGCGCCGGTCCCATTTTTAGCTAAGTACCCTGTCAGCGGTACCAGTAATTTACATTCCCTGACACTGATCCTTCTTAAGACTTCATTTACATGCAGGACCGGTTCTGCCTGATTTCCAACGCACGTATTTTGCCTTTAACTGAAACTTTCAAGTGAAACTTGGCAACTAAAGTGCGAAACAGCGAAAATGCACAACGGCTCTTGAAAGGCCACTTTCTTGCGATTTCAACGGTTCAGAAATCTAAAGGGAAATAACTGTAATATTATTTAATTTTATGCTGATATCATATGAGTCTGGAATCATGATTTCGTGAAACAAGAATGTGCAATTAGTCTCAGAAAAAGTCAAGCGAGCAACTGTAGCATCGTTCAGAACATATTGATTGACAGAGTCTGTACTTGTTTAGTTCCACTCGAGCTTCAAGAAAGTCTTCGGCTGCACTGCCCGTACATCGCATCGAACCAAAGAGGATGCTGCGTGCACTCAACATTACGTAACCAGGGCCTTTACAACGGGCTTCTCAGTGAGCGCTAACAAGAAATACAATCGAGGCCCCAATAAGCTTCATCTGCCCAGTAAGGATCACGGCACTCTACAGCCGATGGACGACGAAGCCAGCGTTTCAAAGGCAAGTCGGCGAGTCGACAATAAAGACGTCGTCGTCTTTTTCGAAATCAGTGAAAACTCGAGCGGCGTTCAGTTCCCTAGCCGATAATACTGTTCAGTTTCACTGGGTAACATGATGTTTATATTATCCTTACGTCTGTTGCAGCACGGGCGCTAGTGCCACTGGTACGAAGCAGGTGCAGACAGTCTACAGAGCTCTTTTTCTATGAAAGAAATGCTTTAATTCAGTGAATTTACATATCCTTCTCGTCACTGCAAAGTTTATTGCTACAACAGACTTTATGTCGATGTACTTGACAGCGTTGGGAGTATGCGGGTAATAAGGAGGCAGTCTTATATTCTGTCCCTCTAATTTCAACCGGAGTTCAAGTTATGTGTTTTATCTAGTTCGGTGTGTTACGTCCATTCCAACACGAGAACTTGTATCATTATCAAGTTCATTAAGCTTCATTTCAAGTGGTAGTGACAATACTCCATGAATTAGTAGTTCGTTTTCAATGTTAGCCCGTAGTACTTTTTCCTACCCTGCTTGTAACCATGCGGATTAAGTGTATCTCCACTGTGTAACAATCGTCGTCATGAAATATTGATTCTATACTCCGTCCATGTTAGGTTAAACGTATGCTCCCCCCCCCCCCTTCCCCCCTTTCGCCCTCATAGTCGTCTGTATAAACATATGCTATGGACAATCGGCTGTGGAAGAATAAATAGGGACGATGCGAGAGCTTTAGAGAACCTCTTTGTTAGTTGTGACACCCTCCCCTTGTGCTCAATTGGCTGTCATTTGATGGAAAATCAAACCGTCTCTTCTTTGTAACGACGAATCTACAATAAATATCAACAAAATAAAGAAGCGCGTCTTTCCTTTCCGTGTAATCAACCACACGCGTCACTTGGCAACCTCATTTCAACAATCCACACGAGGTGCACACTCTTGCAGGTTGCTGTAAAGCTGTATTACTGTTGCGTGGTTACATTGTGCTACATTGCAGAGGACTCTCTCTTCACATTCAACTATTATCGTCGCTATCTAACATGATCAATAACGAATACCAAGGCTGTTTTTATGTCAGGTTGACTATTTTCTGCTGAAAACTTCGTCTTAAAACAAGTATACAAGATGCGTCGCAGCTCTGTCGCTCAAGTCTTCAAACCATAATTTATTGACAAAAGGTTTGGTTGTATTGTGGTGTCCGTGCACCGTGTGGCAGTTTTGTATGAGGAACCCTTGTGGCACCCATTTTGTTGGATCTCCTCTCGTAGCGTCCTTTGCCTTTTCTGGGGCCCTCAACCAAGAAGTATCGTCAAATGTACGGTTCTCTCCCGAAGAAAGGCATTGTTGAAACCTTCTAAGTGCCCTGTGTCACCGGGGCCGCCAGGGAATCCTCGCAGGCTCGTCGTCCCTAGTTGCCTGGGTCACGCTGAAGTTTCTCATCACTGGACTATTTCTTTTACATCTACCGATTTTATTATTCAGTAGCGTTACTTCTCCTTGCTCCCCGACGGAATATCAAAGCGTTTGCTGTTTTCTTCAGGAAATGAAAGGGAATTCGACTCGACGTCCTTGAGAGACTTCAAACGTTTCTGATAGTTTGCAAGTTGAACGGGGATTCGCGCATTGTGTTTTGGCTCTTGCTGGCTTTCGTACTTCGTACAGACAAGAGTAAGAAAAAGGGGGTTCTGAAGGGCAAAGAATCGCAGTAATTTGCAATTTTTAGGATTTTATTTTGGCCAAACTAACAAACCGATTTTAACGAAACTTCTCACATGCATTAAGTATGGCTAGGATTACACACAGTATTTTTTGAGTCGCTATATCACTGAAATTGCAAGAGCAGTAAGCAATCAACTTTACCCCGGCAGGAGCTTTTTTGTTGCCATAGACTGTACACGGAATAGAGTATTTGAATACCAGATTTAGACATTCGAACCCACTTGACAACAGTCTTAACGCCACATTAAACGATAGAGAACTCCCCTTCAGGCTACATTACGCCATCAGTCTTTCTGCTGGGGTTGTCACGTCGCATTCGGATCGGTTTATATAATTATATAATGATATTCTTTTTCCGGATCCAGATGCATTTAACTTTTCCAGGAATTCCTGCTCTACCTTAACTACTTCCAGATGTTAAAGGTAAACAAAGAGTGTCCGTTCTGACTGCTTTTACAAGGAAGAAGGGCAGCTCTCGCTAAATCTAAAGACCATGTATTGTGACGTAACATCACGTAAGGCCACACAGGCTACTATGCACAAGAAATGGTTACCACCCAATTCCAAAAAACGAGTAGAATGAGGACCTGCTGAACGACCTACCACTACCGTCTGCCTGTTGGAACAGAAGAACGCAGTTTTGCATGAAGAGTATACGATCAGCTGACTGTACCGTCAAGATGGCGGATACTTCGTAATGCACAAGCCCTTAGTAAATTGATTATTTATAGTAGATGGGTTATATAACTTGGTACAATTATACGGTGTACAGCATTACATACACGGGTATTTGTTTCAGTAATGCCGCGATGACAACTGAAGTTTAATTTAGCTATCATAGAACAGAGTTATGTAATCTATATTATTGTGAAAGGTTAACGATTGTTTGCGTTGGCCAACTTGTAGTGTAGGTAGCATTGCAAAGATAAACGCGGCTGTAAGGCCACGTACTCCAACTCTCAACCCTTGGGTTTAACTTCACGGGCCGCTGGTCACGTTTATCAACACTGCGGGTAAACACGCGGTCACAACTCAAGCCGATTATAAAGTCAGGTCAGACGGATGGATAGATAGATAGATAGATAGATAGATAGATAGATAGATAGATAGATAGATAGATAGATGGATAGATAGATGGATATATAGATAGATAGATAGATAGGTAGGTAGGTAGGTAGGTAGGTAGATAGATAGAACCACGTCCATGTTAAATTGCTGATTACCTTAATTGACAAACCACCATGACAACTAGTTGGCTGATGTGCAGCCGCCCAGTTGGAGCTTTCCATTGATCTATGCAAAAATCACTTAAATAATTGACGGCTGAGGGCATTGCGTGTTAATCAGCAGCGACTGGGTGAGCCAGCGCCTCTCTTTCTTTAGAAACCCGTTACATAAAGAACGAATACTCCACTCGCAGGAAAACTCTCCGCAGTCTTAGTTTCATTATTATATGAAAACGCACTCAAATGCACTCCTCTGTCCAATTAGATCGTCTATTGTCTATTCGCAAGGGATTTAGACCAGACGCAAAATGATTTAAAACTTTGTTCTTCAGTCTTACAATTTGATCAAGCGAGCTCCGGAATAATCCTGCATGCAGTCGGTTCAAAACCTCGCTAATTAGCAAACCATCCTTGGCCTGTTTAAACTAAATTCATGTCGTCGAAAAACGTAATCCCATTGTTGCTGGTGGAATATACAAATGTAGCCCTAGGAAAACTAGATTGATATTCTTCATTTCACGGGACTTGGTGGTTTTGCTGATAAGGGTGACAGGTTAGAGATTCATTCAAGCGTAGAATAGCACAAAGCACAGCCTTCACGTCAATACCATTTCATGATCGAATAGAGTTGCTGTAGCGATTTCATTGGGGTGTAAATTACGGTCAGTTACTGTGGCATTACGTAATTCACTTTAGTTATTTCAATGACTAATCTTCGACAATATAGTAGCTTTCAGTATTGATTCACACATCTGTGGTCTAGCCGGTAGATCAATCCCTCAAGTTCCTATTCTTTTGACATACGAACATAGTCCTTGGCAGATCAGTCGAAAATAGTTTCTATGTGACACCCAAGATAGGGAGAAAGAAACACATTCGGGTGCTGACTGTACTTCAGAAAGCAGACAGTTTTTTATAATAAAGTAATATGGTTGTCACGGAACGGTACTAGACGAGCAAAAGTAACTACTTCTTGACGCCAAGCACCAGGCATGTGGAGACGCCAATCCACG
Source organism: Leptestheria dahalacensis (assembly GCA_022114935.1). Classification (NCBI taxonomy): domain Eukaryota; kingdom Metazoa; phylum Arthropoda; class Branchiopoda; order Diplostraca; family Leptestheriidae; genus Leptestheria; species Leptestheria dahalacensis. Next base: position 18,124 of record JAIQCU010000215.1, on the reverse strand, counting down.
ATTCCTAGTTGTCTCCATTGCTTAACAGCATGGAGACATATTGTTCACTTTTTTCCACTTCATGTTTTTTTTTCTTTTTTTTCCCCCGTTTTTCTTCCCACCGTTTTTCCAAATTCCCTATCTGTTTCTATGTTAAATCGTTGTCCTATCTCTTAACATNTTCACTGAACATTATTTAGATGGGATCTAAAGTACGGCAGACAAAACCAGGTTACCTAGAACTAACTACTTCGTTAGAGTTTAAAATAGCGAACACAAAAACTGAATTATAGCTACGTAAGTACTGTACTGTGGTGCAGAAAAGAAAGCAATGGAGACAAACTATTCCTCGGTGAGGGTAGTACTATGTTCTACGTTTTTTGCCCGCTTTCGACGCATCACTTGTGTAAACAATAAACGTCTGCGGTTTAGTCGACCACAAGTGGGAGCAACTTTTGCCATTCATAAAGTCCAATTCAGTTTGGAATTTAACTTTATTAATACGTTCAGACTGTAAGTATAGACTCTGTTTTAAGAACAGAAGTAATTTCTTTAAACAAGAGGAATAGATAGACACAAAGAAGAATAGACAAATTGGTAGGTAGACAAATAGACAGAGGTAGAGAGAGAGATAGAGAGAGAAATGGAGAGATAATATATAGATAGATAGATAGATAGAGAGATAGATAGATGGATAGAGAGAGAGAGAGAGAGAGAGAGAGAAAGATAGAGAGATATACAGACAGACAGACAGACAGACAGTTAGATAGATGGACAGATAGATAGATACATTGACACATACATATACAAACTTAGCTAAGCTGAATTAAGGGTGGTCGAAATGAACCGGTATAATTGGGGCCTTGTAACAGGTTCTCACTTGTACTGTATTAAGCGAGTAATTACTGGAACATAATTGCTAACTCGAGCGCGTAACCATACTGGCTAGGGCAGTTCCTGCCTCTAGGAAGGCGTACTATGTTCTCAGAACCGTAATAAGGCTTCTTTCCACGAAACACACATTGGTTGTGCAAGAGATATGTCGCATTCAGTAACGAATCTAACCCCGAGAGTTGTTTTTCTCCAAATTTTTTGTTACATAAGCTCAGCGACAAATCGACTGCTATACTAACACCATTAGAAGCTACAAGGAGCCCCGATTTCGCCAACCCTTTCTTGAATGAATTGGACCAATCGGTGAGAGTTAATTGTGTGAACTGGTTAAGGGCTAGTCATTATTTTAGTACGCAACTCTGCACGCGCGTTTCCTTGCATAATAACCAAAATGCAGAGAGCCATGTCGAAGCTTAAGGCTGGAACCTGCGTGGGATACTTATATGAGCCGAAGCAACCGACCAATTCTCGTCACAAGTTTGCTGCAAGACGACAAGCAAACCGTAAAGCTGCTCTGATAGCTAGCAGAAGCTCCCGCTATAGACACAAATGATGCATCTTGAGAGTTAGGAATAAAGAAAAATAGGCTGCTGCTCAGCGTCTAATTACAGCGTATGTGTCTTTTGTTTACTGTCACGTGCTTTTTCATGTCGTCGTCTAAATTGGCCGATGGATACGTGCTCGTCTTTCACCATTAGTTTCCAGTCTTTTTGCACGTTGCATACCTCGCATTATATAGGCAAATCTTCATTGGTTGATATATTTGTGCGCGAAAAAGTAGGTAATGAACTTGTGGATCTCATTATTTCTATTGTGTAACCATCATTGGGCGGGTTAATTGATACACCTGCCTACGTGGGCCATTTGACACTCGATCTGTATGGCGTGATTGTTACGGAAAAGCCATTCGTAAATGGAAGCGAGTCAGCAGAATTAAATTACGATTAATCTGTCATTTCCTTGTAAAGTGGTAGCCGTTTCCTCTTTGACTCCAATTGATGACAATATTAAGTTTAAAGCGGTTGAATCCGAGCAGCATCCTGTCACGTAATGCTCCCTACCCAATGTGGCTATTGATCTGCATCAGCAATAAATAATAACAAAAAAACTGAATACAGCGCCACGTAGTGGCTGTTCCTTGAACTACGTGTTTTAAAATCAAGATTCTTTTGTGTCTACTGTGTGAAATCGTACAGTAGTGACGCTTGCGGAGAACTTTGGAACCAACTTTCAGCGACATCGAAGTTGAAATTAATGTTGTAAACAGAACAGATCTGACTAATATAACAATAAAATAATATTACTTCTGTTGCTCACAGATCAGATATTATAATAATACATCCAGCAACCTATTTTCTTTAACCTATAAAAATTACGGACAGATAAATTTATAATTGATAGTTATACATAATTAACTATGCTGTTTTGAAGTTTCATTATGGCTTGTTAATTAATTGACTAAGTAAAAGTTGCGTTTTTTGTCCGCTATGGCGCTAGTGTTCCCTAAGTGCAGACCAAGTGCACAAGGCCTGGCTATGGCAACTTATATAGCCGAGATGATTCAGACCTCTTGCATAGACTTGGGAGTCGTCCGTCTCCTGCTCTAGCTGTCAACACGTCCAGCTTCCAAATTTCAAGATTATTGAATAGGGCGAATCACTTAAAACACTGAATTTATAAGAGTAGTGCCATTTCTCTACATTGAAAATGTTCAGCTGGTTAAACAAGGATGAAAACCGTTATAAACATCCCGATGTTTACGAGAGTGTTACCGAGGGTCTCAAGAAAGTCTACAAGACCAAGATTCTTCCCTTGGAACAGCACTACATGTTCCACGACTTCCACTCCCCGCAGCTCGACGATCCCGACTTTGACGCCAAGCCCATGATTCTCCTGGTCGGCCAGTATTCGACAGGAAAGACTACGTTCATCCGCTACTTGCTCGAGAAGGATTTCCCTGGGATCAGAATCGGTCCCGAACCGACGACAGACCGCTTTATTGCGGTTATGCACGGTGATACAGACGGCGTCGTCCCCGGCAACGCCCTCGTGGTGGATCCCAAGAAGCAGTTCCGGCCCCTAGCCAAGTTTGGAAATGCCTTTCTGAACCGATTCCAGTGCTCGCAGGTCGATTCGCCCGTCCTCAGAGGAATATCCATAGTTGACACGCCTGGCATCCTGTCGGGTGAGAAGCAGCGCGTAGACCGGGGCTATGAATTCACCGGCGTCCTCGAGTGGTTTGCCGAAAGGGTCGACCGCATTGTTCTGTTGTTCGACGCACACAAACTCGACATCTCCGACGAGTTCAGGAGATCCATCGAAGCGCTCAAGGGTCATGACGATAAGATCCGCATTATTTTAAACAAAGTAACATCAAATCAGAATTAAGCAACAAAGGCTATTACTAATTATCTTTACTCAAGGCGGATATGATTGACCACCAGCAACTGATGCGCGTCTACGGAGCCCTGATGTGGTCGCTCGGTAAAGTGCTGAACACCCCCGAGGTTGCCCGAGTCTATATCGGTTCATTCTGGGATCAGCCGCTGCGGTTCGACAGTAACAGGCGTTTGTTCGAGGCCGAGGAACAGGATCTGTTTCAGGACCTGCAGTCCCTGCCGAGGAACGCGGCGCTTCGCAAGCTCAACGACCTGATCAAACGAGCTCGATTGGCTAAAGTCATCGTTCAATTACACACTTATTTATTTATTTACTTCTAATATTATTATTATCATTATCTTTACAGGTTCATGCTTATATCATCAGTGCACTCCGCAAGGATTTCCCGTCAATGTTTGGCAAGGACAGCAAGAAGAAGGAGCTCATCAAGAATCTGGGCTCCATTTACGAGCAAATTCAGCGGGAGCACCAGATTTCGCCCGGAGACTTTCCAGAATTGAAACGCATGCAGGTATCCATTCACTCTCCATTAAACTCGTAGTTGATTTCGGGGTAATTTACTCAGTTATTTATATATCTGATATTAATTTAATTGCAGATGAAATGTTCACTAGCCTTAATTTACCTTAATATGAGAAATGGTATTAAACAGTTATGACGCTAATCTTTCTCGTATAGGAGCAGCTCGTCCATCACGACTTCAGCAAGTTCAACCCGCTGAAGCCGCGTTTGCTGGAAGCCGTGGACCGAATGCTAGCGGAAGATATTGCCCGTCTAATGGCCATGATACCGCAGGAAACGTTTCAGCACTCTAACGAAACTTCCATTAAAGGTGTCATTCTTATTACTAAATAATTTTAATAAAATCTATAATATATATTTTAACGTAAACGTTGTATGGTCTACAGGAGGTGCTTTCGAAGGTGTCCAGGACAAAGTGAGTCCCTTTGGCTTCATGAAGGGTGAAGGTGTCGACGCGGGCGCTGGAGAACCCGAGTGGATCGTTGGCAAAGATCGTTACAAGTTCGACAATCTCTTCGATAGTCTGAACCCGGTCGATGGCAAAGTTACTGGCGCCGGTAAAATTTGGATAAAATTAATTCAAGTACCCTTCCAAAGATTAGCCTGAAAAAGCAACATTAAGTTTAATGGGACTATAGTTAATTGCTGTTGAAATTTATTTGCAGCTGCCAAGTTGGAAATGGTCAAGTCGAAATTGCCCAATTCGGTGCTGGGCAAAATCTGGAAACTGGCCGACATTGACAAGGACGGTATGCTGGACTCTGACGAATTCGCCCTGGCCATGCACTTGATCAACATCAAACTGGACGGTCACGATATCCCGGCTGATTTACCTGCCCATCTGATCCCGCCATCGAAAAGACACTTGTGAACCCAAAGAAAATAATTGAAATAAAGACTTCCCGTCTTTTCCTTTCCCTTCATTTACCAGACGTTAAAAGCTTCAATGTCTTCAATGTGAGGCCAAAAAAGAAGCGGTTCAATCAAGTCAAATAACAAAAAAAGAAACACAAAACTATTTTCGTGACTGTTGCCTTTTTATCCAAAGTCTTTAGAGAGTCTATTGAACTGAAATGTGAAAAGTACTAAATATCAATACGAGTTAATAAAATACCAGTTATCAACACAATGTCGTTTTCACTCATTTTGTCAATGAGGTAATTAAAGTTAGCTGTAACGCCCCAGAAACTGGAATCAACCAAATCGAGCGATAAAAGGAAGGAAAAGATAAAATGTTTTCGAGGCTGAAGCAGACGTTGGTATGTCGTCACACGTGGAGAATGTCTGCTCTGATTAAGACGATCGCCCTGCTGCTTATCTCCGGCCTTTCCTACTTCTTTTGTTCGGCCTTTTTGGAACTGGGACAATGTGAGAGACGTTGCTCAGACGCTTACGCTGATGAGGAACCATCGGTGCGAGGACAGCGGTCGCGGTTATTCACGCAGCAGTGCCATTGTATCTCTGGTGATGACCGCCTCATCGGTACAGTATCCCGCTGGTATCCATGGCAACCGCCGCCGGTAGCGACTTCCGTGTGCGGGCAAGACGGTCGCACTTACGCGTCGCGGGCGGAAGCGGATCAGAATGGAGTCGGCGTCATTCACGCCGGTCACTGTGGTAAATGTTCCAACGAGTGCGACATTGGAATCTTCATCGCAACTCGCGACAATCTGACGGAAATTGCCACTCGGTGCGCCTTCAAGAACCTCCTGTTTGGCGGGAAAATCGCCTCGCAGTGTCTGCAGCAGCTTACAGGTTTTCCTACCCTGTCAAGTTAATTGTATTTAAAGTTAATTACCGTCGAACAAGAACCTCCTGTGTGTAAAATTGCCAACCAGGTGTTGTTTACCGCTTAATGGAATTAGTGTTTAAAATCCTTTATCTTTAAATTGATGTGTTTTTGGGTGTTTAGGATTAACAGATGAGTGCACACAATGCTGGGTGGATAATATGAGCTGCACGGCTGTTCACTGTGTCTGGGAGTGTCTATGGGCCCGACTGGTGGGATTGGAACCGAATAAACCAGATGGTTCCTTAAACGATTGCCTCCGCTGCGATGAAGGATACTGCGGGAGCATGTTCATTGAATGCGCTGGGGCGAACCGAAGACGCATTGGCGTCGTCACCGACATCGGTAGAGATCAGGAAGAAATCTGGAGCGGCTCAAATTAGAATCGATCCGTGCCTTTTTAACCAATCTATGTTCAATCATTCAATTAAAAGATGACTGATTGGCACAATACTTCATGGAAATTGTAACGAAATACGACAACATGGTTACTTATATCCTTTACTTTTATGATTATTAAGTAATATCCGTAGAACCCTTGATTTTCCATCCTACAAGCCTAAGGTTCGAACCAATGAAAGTTGATTGAATGACGTAAAACTTAATGGAACTTGTTGGTGAAATACGGAAATACTGTGGATGAAAGAAGAACTTGCGTGGAGTTGAAAGGTTCTACGTTGGTAGGCGCGAATTGCATGTCACCGAGCGAAATTGCTGTCACTTTCAGCAAGCGCTTTTCAATCTTTACCTGTTTTTCCATTAAAGATCATCGTTTTGGATTTAACTATGTATTAAAGCCGCAACAGCGTGACATTAACATAGGATTACATTGAATAATCAGTCGGACATTTACACTTCGTTGTTTTCGAGAAAGTCGAGTTGGGATCCGGAATTGAGTTCCTGCTGAGCGTCAATAATACGGCGGTTTGGATCGAAATCGGGATTGTTCATCTTCATGATCTCAAAGAGGATATCGCTAATGATTTCAACAGGAATCGTCGGCAATTCAGCAGCTTCAGTCGTAGTCGCTTCCGTAGTGGTCGTAGTTGTAGTAGTTGATTCAGTAGTGACGGGTTCTTCGGTGGTATCAGGTGTAATCGGTTCCTCGATCATTTCCAACGGAGCTGGAAGTTCCTGGAACTGGCTAGGAGTCTCTGGAACACTCTGCTGAGGTTCTTGGGGGAGCGCCAAGGGTACCGGCTGCTCATGGAACCCGCTGGCTGGAGTCGCTGGAGTCCCGGGGTGGAAGAACGGCATCGGTGGTGGTGGCGCAGGCCGAGGAACGAAATCCTCCGGCCGGAAGGAGAATGTGGGACCTTGAGGATTGGGTCGCAAAGGGAGTTGGTTCATCAGCGGCTGGAATGGCCTCATGGGTAGCGCTACCGGCTGAGGTATCATCGGTTGCATTCGTGGCTGAAATACCGGCGCAGTCTGTGGATTAAGTTTAACGTTAATTACACTTAAGTTTTAAAGTTAACTGGGAAATACGTACCGGTACGAAGACGGGATGTTGACGGATGATGATGATCCTCGGTTGAGGTTCGACTTCCTCAATTTCGGGTTCATCGTTCTGCGCGGCGAAGTGTGAAGATCCTGGAAAGAGGAAGAACCTGCCCGGGATCTGTGGAACGGGAGCTGCAGGTACTGGGCGAGCTACCAAGAAGGGTCCAGGCCAGAAGTTCTGCCCGAAACTGAGGGAAAACAACGTCTGGAGTATCAGCAACGTAGCCAGCATCTAAAATTGTCATAATAAAACATATAGTTAAAATAATGTAAAGCACTTAACTTAATTTCAACAAAAAGAAATAAAACTTGATGCCATTACCTCGTTTGGTTGAAGCAACTTTTGCAGTCCTAGAACTATGCTAGGTTTGAAGAAGCAACAATTGTTCGCCTGTATATATAGGTGCCTTTCGCAGTAATTAAGGGATTGGATATAGAGGTTATTTTAGGCCAAGTGAGGTTAATTACGCTGTATTATCTATGCTTGGCTGGCCGTTTGCCAGCTAACCAGAAGTGATGGACCACCCTACTGTGTTCCACTTCGCATTTCCAGCTAAATGTGGAACTAAAATTCTGAGGTACTTACTTAAGTAACCAAGGACATTAATCCGCTATTGTGCTAGATTCTATGGAAGGTAATTGAGGAGTAATTTGTCTCTCTGAATACCAAATAGTTTTCTTTTACTTCAAGCTAATGTAATAAATGCAGCAACCTTAGCATTTACCGTTTGTATCGCTTAAAGTCAATGTAAGTTCTGATAATATTTAACCTCTACACCGTAAATATCTCTATATACTAATTAATTCTGTGTTCATTTTAAATCATAATTTCTGTGCGACAAAGTTAGAAAAGCAAGGGGCACAGTTTAGTAACAACCTTCTTGTTATTTGTTATTATTCTCACGGGGCCAAAACGAATCTCTTGTCGATTTCATTGTCCACCTCATTCACTCTGCTGCGACATTGATCTTTGTTTAGCATCTAATTACATTCATACATGAACAGTCAAAATATAAGGAACCACCAATATGGGCGAAGTCATACTAGCAGACGATTTCCTGAGTATTTGCACCAAAAGGAAAGGTCGCCATTTCGCCCCATGCCATGTTGTTTTGACAGAAACGTTTTTGGACATTTACGACAGTAGCCAGAACAGGAATCCTCTATTGACCTACAACGTGGTTGACCTGATTGGAGTAACCCTGGAGAAAGTCTTGCCTTCAGAAGTGACCTTAGACTTAGATGGATCGGCTGCAGTCCTGATGAAACTGCACTTTTACGTGATGGCCAGCTCGATACGAGGAGTCAAGTACAGGAAACCCGAGACTGTGATACTCTGCTACAACAACCATTCCACAACGTCAGAGAATGAAGCTGCGATACTGGGGTAACGATCATGCGTGATCTAGCTACCTTCTATCCCTCCATCTATCCATCTATTTTGCTTAGTTACAGTTTCCTTTATTATTAGGTGGAAAAAATGCATTACTACTTTAGTCAGAGGCGAACATCAGCCATCTTTGGCGGCCGGAATCATGGAATCCAAGCTGCTTGTTTTCATCAACCCGAAGAGCGGTATTGGGCTTGCTTTGAAAACGTTTGACAGTCTCATCGCCGGCATGCTCCAGACGGCTGGAATTGGATATGATGTGATCCTGACCGAATATCAAGGCCACGCTCAGAAGCACGTAATCTCGCTTCCCTCCCTTGACGAATACCGCGGCATCATCGTCGTTTCAGGAGACGGGCTCTTACACGAAGTATGGAAACGTAAATCTGAGAACTAATCGCCCGTTTTTTTTACATGTTTATTATATTGCAGGTTTATAATGGCCTGTTTAACCGTGAGGATCGGGAGACTACCTTGTCGATGCCCGTCGGAATCGTTCCACTAGGATCGGGAAATGGCTTGGCTCGTTCTGTCGCCCATTTTACTGGGTACTTTACTCCTTTCATTTGAAATGTTTCCTGAACTGAAACGAACTTATGTCTGTTACTGTTTTTGGCTTAGAGAACCTTATCTGCAGGACCCAATTCTGAGCAGCGTTCTCAACGTGGTTCAACTGCGGACGATTCCGTGCGACTTGGCAATCGTCACCCTAGCGGATAATACGGTATCCTTATCATGAATTTGAATCCTCTGCCATGATATGATATAAGGATTGTGATGTAGACGTTGTGCAGTTTCCTGTCCATTGGGTGGGGCCTGCTAGCCGACATTGACATCGAGAGCGAGCGGCTGCGTTCACTGGGAGAAGCGCGCTTTACCGTTTGGGCCCTTGCTCGACTTATACGTAAATTCTTTATCAATTTAATTTATATAAGTTCAGATAACACTAGAACTGATTGTAATTTAAATTAGGCTTACGAACGTACAAAGCCCGAGTCTCGTACCTTCCCGCTGCCATGTCTGACGTGAGTTTTCCCTAATCGATAATAAATTAAATATTTCTAGTTCAGTGCATAGCACATAATAGCTTGATTTGCATCGAGCAGGTCGTTGAAGCCGTGGAGAATTCACCGCTGCCGTCTCTCGCCAATCCCGTTCCCGACGACTGGGTCGTCCTGGAGGGCCAGTTCGTCTGTGTATACTGCGGACTGCAGCCCTACCTTGGAACCGACCTGTTCTTCGCCCCTGAATCTCAAATGCACGATGGGATTCTGTGGCTTCTGATAGTACAAGGTTTCTTATCATTAAATTATTATGAAATTTTATTTCATATCTATTTATTTATGAAGTAATTTACTATAGTATTTAATAATAGTAGTTAAATAATTCAGTGTAAGCCTTGATTACTTAATTACATTAATCTAATTGTGATTTCAAATAGCGCCCGTATCGAAGCTGCAGCTATCGCAGCTGCTACTGAGCATGAGCAACGGCAGTCATGTCCATTTCCCGTGGCTCAAGTTCGTTCCAGTAACGGCGTTCCGCCTGGAACCGCTGGAAACGGCCGGACCCAAAGCTCATCTGACAGTCGACGGCGAGAACATAACCGGTCAGGCGCTGCAGGTGCGGGTGCTCAACGGCGCCGGCAATGTCTTCATGCGCTAACATCAGCAATATCCGACAAGATCTGGGCGTCAGTCTAAATAAACTAACGTAACGCACAGGGTAGCAGTAAGCAATACGATCTGCTTTAACATTTGTCATCAATAAATCCTAAATATAATCGATTACGTCACGGTAGTTTTATGAATCTCCTTAATCTCGTTAATCCTGCAATTGTTTACCTGAAAGTTATAGTTAAAAGAGAGGTGTTTACGCTGTTTTATTGAAGAAATACATTTGGATTATATTACAAGAGTCAGTGTGTTTGTTTTTTTTGGGGGGGGATTCAAGGAGAGACTCGAATTAGCATAATAATTTTGCACTCTTTCTCCTGTACCTGTCAAAGAGAGGGGGATATTTTGAAAAGGAAAGGGGCCAGTAAGTAGGTTTACTCTGCGTGATGCTGCATCACATCAGGCTATAGCTGTGTGATTGCTTTCTTATTGATCGTCGCAAATCTCGCAGCATGATAACCAGTCGATCTACCTAAAGCGCTACCTGTCCTTTTTTCAAATTCCCCCTTTCTTCTCCTATAACAACGGACTTGTACACGTAGCTATATTTAGCCCCTCGTGCACGGTCCTTTTCCAATCGAAACATATAAACAAACAGTTGTTACTCAATCATGGAATACATTACAATATCGATAGTGTTTTCTATGACGTAGTTATGAGTTGATTACGGTTACGGTGAAATAGTATACGGTATTGTTAAACTCCTTGTTGAAAACTACAATCTGCTTCCAGGTAAGGATTCTTCTTTAGCCAACGCTAATGATCCTGCTGTTTCGTGTTTCGTCTTTGTTTTTCCCCCCGCGAAAAGACGCGAAAAAATCGGCTACAAGGAAAAGAGCTGGGAGCATACAGAGCCATTAACCCGCGGGGCCATTGGGCCGCACTTTAAGCGTGGGACTAAGATCAAGTGCTGCAGGTTATTATGGACGGCTGTACGGAGGGGCTTGCATGCGTGCGCCTTCTATTATCAGTTAACAGACGCACTCGTCAGTGTTATTAATACTTAAGTGGATATTAACGAAAAGGTTGGTCGTCTCTACTATTAGAAGCAGTTTGATTTCACAATAAAATTGAGAAAATGGACGTTAAGTTTAGCGTATTAGAACACGTTATACGACACTTAAATTTTAATTTAATATGTATTAGCTACTCCATTTATTCACAGTTAACTATAACCTTTTAACGATATCTGACAATGCTAATTTACATAGTTTTGAAGGTAATCTATTTCGATGTAATGTAGATAATCTGTTCTAAACCATAATTTAGTTATGACATAATGAGTAGTACCTAATCATAACATACCAAAAAATCTAGTTTTCTAGAAGACCCGCTGCGATCGGTTGCTTAGTGGTAGAGCAGCGCATGACTGCCGCGGATGAATGCTGGTAGATAAGCGTAGAGCGCAGCGTGCTCGATAGTCAGTCTCCAGTTGCGTGGATCCGATCCGACATACCCTCTTGAAGATAGAAGCTCTGACACTCCCCCAAGAATCTGGCGCGAGAATCTTGAAGAAATCATGGAGAGTAGCAGCTTGAAACCGAATTCATCGAGTGGTGAAATGAGGCGGTCGTTAAGCCCGTTACTCGATTTCGGCGCTCGCCGGTACTTTTGCAACATCGACTGCTCCTTCTGCAAGCCCATCGCCGAGAATAACCGGCTTTCGCCCATGAGATCGCCAATCAAGTCGCCATCAAGTTAACTTAATTATCATTCAAATAATCTTAAATCCCTTAGTCATTCCAACGCTCTTAATAATGGGAATTCATAAAAATAGATTGATTTCTGTTTAAGAGTGTTGAAAACTAACGAAACAGCAGCTTAATTGAAAAGCCTCAGAGAGAGATGCTGACTCTATCAGTTGGTGAACTAATCAATTCATCGCGCGCACTCAGCGCATAGCGAATAAAAAGAGGAGGGATAAAAAGGGAACGAGATTTACTAGTTGCCCGGGAAGATTGTTCAAGTGCCGTGTACGATGCTGCTGCTTTGTACTTAATGCCAGTGACTTCTTGGCGAGCAGAAATTAGCCTCAATTCTTGTCTTTGGTCTCTCTGTACCGGGGCAAATAGATAGGTCCCGCGCTGCTGGTAACAATGGGAACCACGAGAGGGTCCTTGGGCTTTTCAAAAAGAACCCAAGTCTTGTGTTCCAGCCATGTTCTGGAGAGGTCACGTTCGATTCCCACTATAAAAAGATAACACAAGAACAAATATATTAAGTTTGAAAAAATGGAAGTACGTATTCAAAGTAAACAAGGATAGTTGAAGAGCCCAGTGTAAAAGCTAAAGTCTGTCTATCCATCTGTCTACCTATCTATTTAGCTATTTATCCATCTATCTATCAACCTGTTAGTCTGTCTATCCATCCTTTCATCCATTCATTCATCTATCTATCTGTCTACCTGCCTACCTGTGTATCTGTCTAGCTATATGTGTCTATCTATCCAACCATCTACTGAGTATACGAGTTGAGTTCGAAAGTGCGAATGTAGGTGGCCATTGGCTAAGGCTCGAATGTCCCACAATGACTTTCAAAAAATCTGTCTACCTATCTATTCACTTATCTATCCATCAATCTATCAACCTGTCAACCTGTCTATCTATCCATCCATCCATCAATCTGTCTACCAATCTGCCTACCTATCTATGTATGCATCTAACTATCTGTCTATTTATTTATCTGTCCACCTAACTAATCATCTATCTATCCAAATATACATGTATCTGACTGTTTGTCTGTCAATCTTACTTTCTATCTGTCCATTCATCCGTCCATCCATTCACCATCTATTCTCTTATCTATCCATCTGTCTATCAACCTATCTATCTATCTATCCATCCATCCATCGATCTGTCTACCTATCTAATTATCAATCTATCCATATATATCTATCTGATTGTCTGTCTGTCAATCTAACTTTCTGTCTGTCCATTCATTCATCCATCCATCCATTCATCTATCTAGCTGTCTACCTAGTACCTACCTGTCTGTTTGTCCCTCTATCTATCTGTATGTCGACCTATCAATCCGTCCATCTACCCACTATCTATTATCAATCTTTCTCTCTTTGTTTCATTTTGTTGATTATGAAAAGCGAAAAGTAATAAGAATGACAGAGACACGGAATTTGAGAAGCAGAGTATAAGTTATGATCTGAAAGCTGATTGGTTCGCTGCCTATTGTTTCACGTCAATAGGACGTGTCTTTCTTCTGTTGGCCGAGAGAAGTCGATCCTGTTTTTTTATATTTAATTTGGCTTGCTTGACAATAGTGTGCACGTCAGCTATGTCCACATATTGTATTACTGTTGGCCGATTCACCGTGCCCAGCATCTGCGTGTCTCTAGAAGACCGGGATCGAGCTTCGTTTGGCCAAAACCTCACGACTATAATCTTCTTCAAGAATTCAATTCAGTGTTCCTGGTGAACCTGTAGCGTGTCAAACCCTCTCTTATTACTAGAGTCATTTGAAATTAATTTTCAAGTTTAACTTTGTTGATTTCTTTCATTTCTATTTTTGTGCCAAAGTTGCGCTTGACTCGTTAAATAATAAGACGAAGAAACGCTGCAACGAGTACTGCTTAGCTGGAGCCGAGGAGGCAGCAATCGTTCAAGCCATGGCTAAACTGGGCAACGACGAATCAGCCGATCGACGTCCGGATTTCAATGCACTCCGATCTCGTATTAAACAGCTCAATAGGTTCAGTTCTTCTTCTTTTAAATCTACTCACCTGTAATTGTCTCATTTGCATTGGCGAATTTTATCACAGATCGAAGGATAATTAGAGAAGTTAATAGATACATTGGAAGGTAGGCTGGCAAGCAGAGAACTGGATAGATTCGGTAGACAGGCATGGGCAAATAGATCACATAAGTAGGTAGGAGGCTAGATAGACAGATAGGTAGTAGATAGACACATATGTAGGTAGGAAAGTAGCTGGGTAGGTAGATAGACAGGCAGATAGTTAAATAAACAGCCAGCTAGGCAGGTAGATAGGTAGACAGATAGATAGACTAGTGGACAGGTAGACAAGTAGGTAGGGTAGAAAGGTAGTTGGATAGATAGATAGTAGGACAGATGTAAGTAGATAAATAGGTGGATGACTAATTAAGGTTTAGTCTGAACTTTAACAGGATTCAGGTTAATGTGTAATTAAAGTTTCAAGTTTGCAATTAAAGAGAAACTAATTAACAGGAGCAAAAAGAACGGCGACCTGCTGGACAGCCTGTTGTCTCGCATGGAGCAGTACGCCAGCGATTTAGAACTTCTGGTCGAGGAGCGAACGGCTGATTATTTAGAAGAGAAGCGACGCTGCGAGGAACTTCTCTACCAGCTGCTGCCCAAGTGGGTCGCACTTTCCGCAGTTCCTATTCCTTTGTTTTCTTTATTTTCTATTTTTCCATTCGATTTGTTGTTTTGTATTGACGAATCATTAATGCACTGAAGCGGCAAAAGGCACTTTTAACAGCCAGCACGTGTCGCCTTATAGGCCGGTGGCGGGACAACTTATCTCGGGCCATCCAGTTATTGCGGAAACTTTTGACACGGTCACCATCTACTTCAGCGACATCGTCGGGTTTACCGCGCTATCGGCCCAGTCGACTCCGCTCCAGGTTTCCCGCCAAAACTTTCATACCTTCATCAACTTTCAGCATTGACTTGGGTTTACTCGCACAGGTCGTCGAGCTGCTGAACGATCTCTACACCTGCTTCGATTCCATCATTGAGAATTTCGATGTCTACAAAGTAAGTTTTACGCAATAAGATAGTGTAAGTATGTAACTAAGTAGTGTGAACTAGATATGTACTAGAGAGAGTGGCAAGATGTAGTAAGTGGATAAACAAGTCTTAAGAAAGGTGAGATTAGTTAATTAAAGAATGGGTTTCTTTGTTCAAATGAGGTGGAAACCATTGGAGACGCGTATATGGTGGTCTCGGGTCTTCCGGTGCGGAATGGCAACTTGCACGGCAGGGAAATTGCTCGCATGTCGCTGCGTTTACTCGAAGCAGCTGCCACTTTCCGCATCCATCACCGACCTGACGATCAATTGAAACTGCGCATCGGACTTCATTCGGGACCGTGCGTTGCCGGCGTCGTCGGTCTCAAAATGCCGCGCTATTGTCTCTTCGGTGATACGGTCAACACGGCGTCGAGGCTCGAGTCCAGCGGATTACGTAATCTCACTCAACTAAATTGTATTCAATTCACTCTAATTAATACAGAATCCATATATCTACATACCTAGATAGATAGATATATAGATAGATTGATAGATAGATAGATAGATGGATGGATGGATAGACAGATAGATGGATAGATAGATAGATCGATCGATAGATAGATAGATAGATAGATAGATAGATAGATCGATCGATCGATCGATAGATAGATAGATAGATAGATAGATAGATAGATAGGCAGGTAGACAGATAGACAGATAGATATAGATAGATAGATAGATAGATAGGCAGGTAGACAGATAGACAGATAGATATAGATAGATCGATAGATAGATAGGATAGATAGGATAGATAAATAATTCAGTTCTGTACAGCTTTAAAGATTCACGTCAGTTCGGCCACCAAGGAAATCCTTGAATCTTCCGGGAGTTTCCAACTCGAACTGCGCGGCGAGGTTGAAATGAAGGTAAGCGCAGCCAAAGTTTCATTTCGTTGCCCCGTCTCTACGGTACAGACTTGAGAGTTTAAAACGCCCATGTCAATTAGGGCAAAGGGAAACTCACCACTTACTGGCTGCTTGGAGAGGAACAACAACACCCGTGTCAAGTTTCCTGCCTCTTTCACCGCGAATGACGAGTCAAAACAACAAAAAGGCCAACCCTTTGTTTTCTCAACATTTCAACCTGAAAGTCTCAATCTGAATCGAGCGTTACCTTATAAACTATGTCGAAGTTACGTGTAGATCCATGCACCTTCAATAAACACATTTCAATGCCCTCGGATTAACTTGTTACTTCGACTTGATAAACTTCCTCTTTGACTATTATTTACACTTTGATATATGGAACAACAACTGACAAGTAGCGTCACTTTCAGGGCCTCTATCAATTAGCCATCCTGGAAGTTTTCAAGCGTTTTTCCCTCTCTCCGTCTCTCCCTTGTTCTTCCTCCAGTAAGAGATTAGTCTTGAAAGTTTAATGTAACAGATAATTCGAATCTTTTCTCTTCTTTAAGACTTGGATTATTTTTCCTGTCTGGATTTCCAGCACCGGAATAACCGGAACGACATCAGACGAGTAACACGTGGATTAAGTTAGCGGATACATCTTCTAGTATTCATGGAAAACATGACGTCACTGGTATGGTATCAACGCACCAGACATCACTTGACGTCTTCATCTAAGGTCCGACTTCAAGGCGTCGCTTTATCGAAGCCAGACACGGACAGGTGGCGGACACAACAGCCACAGTAAATCATTTCCCAAACCATGAATGCGCGGATGGCGATAAGATGTGACGTAGTTATGACGTCATAACTTAGATAGTTTCCGCCCGCGCTGACTGTTGGCCTTGTGATAACAAACAACGGTAGGGTTTCAGCGCGTGAACGTCTGAAAAAAGCCCCAAGGCAAAAAGATGGACATATTCGAGTCGTTACCGGTTGAAGTGAATTTGAAGATATTCTCAGTTCTTCCGGCCCGGGATCGTCTCAGTTTGACTGCTGTGAGCCCTTTGTTTCAAGATGTCTATTACACGCAGAAGTAAGTTCAGAATTACGGTTAACTGCACCATAAAACGGAATCTAAGTCGGTATGTTTGTGTACAACGCCATATAGCGGTAGAATTTAGAACTAAATTGGTTAGTTTCGTTTAATTAAAAACATCGCACATTGAATAATTTGGAGCATAACGCACGTCATCTCTTCCTTTCATCTGTTATAAATACGGGAATATGTGATATTGATTGTGTGTAGAAAACATTAAAAAAACAAATGTAATGTTTCATCTTGAGGCGATCGTTTCAACTTTTTATGACATTGTAGTTTCCTCAATTTAAGTTCACGAGTTGTAATCAAAAGTACAACTTGTAATGCAAGTAAAGGTTATAAGTAGCTAAAAATTAATGAAAAGTACAAGGCGGAAATTAAGGTAAGTATTACTCTATGCATCTGTCTATTCATTTATCTATTTACCTGTCTATCTATGTATCTATCTGACTTAAGATCTGCCTTTCTGTCTATCTATCTATCCACCTACCTTCCGATCTACTAACTTCCTTCTACCTGGTTGACCATCTGCATATCCATTTATCTATCTATCTAGCTATCTATCTGACGATCAGTCGATCTATCTATCTAACCATCCATCTATCTATCCGTCTATTTACCTATCTGTAATATGCCTATCAAACAATCTATCTGACTTAGAACAAATCTATCTATCTGACTAAATATCTATTTGTCTGTATCTATAATCTGCCTATCTGTCTATCTATCCATACACCTACCTTCCTTTGTACCTAGTTGACCATCCGTTCTAACTATCTATCTCATCTATCTATCTATCTACTTATCTGTCTATCTAACTATCTATCTACCTATCTATCTATCTGTCTATCTGTCTGTCTATCTATCTGTCTAGCTAGCTCTAGCTAGGTTGATAACATCTGACTGTCTGTATCTGCCTCACTCTCTATCTAATCTATTATCGGAAGCTCTACACAGCAAAGCCATCTTGGTTCCAGCAGAACCCCTTCTGTGTCGGTTAATATCCCATATTGAGGTTGTCAAAACATGTTTTCTCAATTTTGTATGTAAATTGCGCGTTTCTTTTGGAACCCACTGACAAGCTGCCATTGACAAGCTAGGACGCCTACTGCTGAACGTCAGCAAAAAGGAAATCAGTGAGCAACGCACTGAGAACTCACTTTCCCATTCGCTTTTTGATTTGCAGGAAATTGAATTTCCGACAAGCCTATGAAGTGAGCGCGGTTCGACTGAAAACGAT